>JBBYHO010000022.1:1723104-1733250 GCA_038382025.1 Adansonia gregorii | reverse complement strand
TTTGAGTTTGTATGGCAACTTATTGAATATAAATTCTTGTTTTAGTTTTGCTTTGCTTATAACTATCAGACTGTAATATTTTATTGAATTAGATCTATTCACTCGTCAAATGAGTTAGTTTAAATTGTACGTTTGAAATACGAATTTTATAATTTAGGTTGGTTAGAATGAAACATCATTTAATTAATAAAAAAATTTTACTCATTTAAATTTAATTATACAAATGCAAATATTAATATAAATAATTTTAAAATATTTTAATATACTTCAAACAACAAATAAGCTTTTGGAACGGACCTCGACAAATTTTTTTTTTATTATTCGAATCTGATGTGCTAATCGAGACAGAATTCTTTTGGTAAATTTATAATTTAAATTCGATAATCCACCAAAGAAGGAAAAAAAACTGAATTAAAATTTTTTTTCAAAGAACATTTCAAAGGCATGACCCTAATTTATTTAGTTATTTTCTTATTAAAATAATAATTGATTTAGCAAATTTAATATGTAAAAAAGATTTAGCAAATTTTGGCATGCACGCACAACACCAATAGTAATCCAATTTGGTCGTTGCTTCCAAGAAAGAAAGAGCAAAAATTAAAGGCATGGATAGAGCTTAATATAATAAAAATGATTTTTTAAAACAAATTATTTAAATTTAGTGTTTTTAAAATTAATTAAAATAAAGTATTTTTTATAATTAAAATTATAAATTTCATGTATTAAATAATAAATAATTTAGTATAATAATTTTAAAAAATTGTTTTTAGCAAAAATTATAACAAAAAAATCAATAATTAGAACTACAAATATTTGACTTTAATACGTGGAAAATTAATTGAGAAAGTGACAACCACGTGAGTCACAAAGTGGGGGGTTTGGTAGGTTGGACCAACAGTGTCAAACTTGCATTAATTTTGCCTCACTTGGGGATATCGCAGGTCACTGTTTGGTGGAAAAAATGGAAAAAGAAATAAAATTATTTTCTACATATATTTGTTAAAAAGGTTAAGAAAAAAATTAAAGAGAAAATACGTATAATTAAAGATATTTATAGACTGAGTTTGATGGTAATTTAATTTTTTTCAATTTCTTATAAAGATCAACTTAGATTTGGTCTGTCCATAAACTTATAAATATTTAAATATTATTTTTATATTAAAATTTTTATTATTTAAATAGTGATTTAAATTGAACCAATCTAAATAAAAATGTATCATATTTAAATTCAATCTAATTCACATCGAACCGATAATTTAATTTTTGGATAAGTCTTTGTAGAAGATATTTTTTAAGGGAAGAAATATTTTCCAATTTTTCATAAGTTTTTTTTCTCCCTTTTTATCAAACAAAATTAAAGTAAATGCTATTTAATAGTTTCCCCATTTTTGCCCATCACCATTAGGAAATTAAAATGTATAAAAAGTTTGATAATTAAGATAAATAGTAGTAAAATAACAAAAGAAAATTTCAAAATTAACATCAATAAAAAAAACCAATAATAAAAACTAAAACCTAGCTAATTAAGATCATTATCTTAGGATAAAACAACCTACCAATTGAATAAACATCCGGATTATTCTTATTCATTGGTTAAATTTCAACAATTTCCATATAATATTTTTAAGAAAATGCATCGAATAAGTTTAAAATTTAAATTTCATATTTAATTTATTTTTATATAAAAAAAGTTACTGTTCGAAGATAAATAAATAATTATAACTTAAACTTCTAACCTATTGAATAACGTTTCTTAAAAATAACTATATAAATTAATTAAATTGAGTTTTGAGTTTCAAGTTACGATCTTTTTTATGGGAAAAACGATAATCATGGTTTCGGATATAATTTTTTTTTTTTTACACCCACTTCAGATAAAAATTTAGTGAAGACATTTTGTTTTTTGTTTTTCCTTTTTCAATTGAAATCAGCCTCATCAGCTACTGAAGACAGCCCATGTGAGGCTATTAATCGAAGTTGTTTAATTCTTATATTCACCTTCTGAAAATACCCAAAGAATAAAATATTAAAGAGAAAAATAGAATAAAAAAACAAAGAAAGAAAAATACCCTACTTGGAATTTGAAAATCACGGTTCACGACTTAGCATTTATGCTTAGAGGTGGTAGCTTAATTAATATGTATGTATAGTACTTTGTATAAAAATCCATTTGCTTTCAAATTGTTTGGTAAAGATAAACCAAAATTTTTACTAAGTGATTAGATCTTTAATAATATCGATTAAGGTAATATTTATAAGAAAAAAAAAGAAAAATGTCTAATTATTTTTATTTAATTTAATAAAAATAATATATTATATGTAAAAAAAATTAAATAATATTTTAATAATTTTTAACTAATGTCTTTTCCTCAAATAAATTAGCAGAAGTATATATTTTTTATTCTTCATTCAAGAAACGAGTTCAAATCACTTTTATTTGAAAAAAGAAAAAAAACTGAAGTGGTCAATTGTAATGAATTTTATTATAATTTTCTGATTATTAGAAGAAAAAGAAAATGATAATCATATATACATATAATTAATAAATTAAAAAGCTGAAAACTTTTTTTTCCTTTAATAGTATTGCTACTATTAATTTGTCGTTCGGTATTTTATATATTATGGGCCAACCTATTGTCATCTTCTCTAAATCTTTTTAATACTATAATTAGGCAAACCTCCCACTAATTTATAAGCAGGTTTAGTCTTAGGTAATAGTTAAGGTCTTATTATCTTTTTTCTAAGGACTCGTCTTATCTTTTATCTAAAATAACTTTATTTATTACAGATATCGTTTTATGATTGAACCTCAAATGTTGAATTATAAAGCATCCCATTGCAATGGGATTGCCTCTCACTAAAAATCCGAATTAATATGAAACCTAGAAAAAAATAATTTTCTTTCAGTTTAAAACCAAACCAAACAAATATCTGTCTAAATTAATTAAAAAGATTGAGAAATCCCAAATCTCCTCGGTCCAAGGGGGATATTTTACATACATATATACAACAGCAAAGCAAAGGCATGTCTCTCCATACTTATTTTTTACTTTCGTCTTAGGGAAATTATAAATGTCGATGAACTCAAAATTTAATTCAGTTGATTCGTATAATTATTTTTAAAAAATCACATTTGATAAATTTAAAATTTAAATATTAATATCTATAAATTTTTTTTACGTAAGGAAAACAAACAAATAAAGGAAACAACATCGTATTTCATGGAACATTATCTGTTTTTTGTTTAAAATAAAAATTTAGATCAGATCTTCTTTATTTAAGCAGTTTAATTCTATATTACCAAACAGAAAGAGGCTCTTCGGAGACAATAATAGAGTAAGAAAAAGAAGAATGGGCATTAACTCTCTTAACAAAAGTAGAGCATAGTGGAACAAAGATTATTGGGAATCTATGCAATAGATGAATGTGAAGGATGTCTCTGCTCGGACACATTATATTTATAAACTCATTCCCCTCTCCCTCCTTTATTTAATTCAATCATCTGAGATTTAGGGTTTATATATATATATATATATTCGAAAACATTAGAAAAAATTAACAAATTGGACATGGGATTTTGTGTCTGTCCCTAACGTTTGCATGTGTCTGTACTTGAAAAACATTTTTTGGAAAAAAAAAAGAAAAAACAAAAGCATAGGATACCAATGAAAGAAGGGCATCATTTTTTATTTTTGTGCGATGAAGGCATCCGAATGCGTGGAGCCAAAACAGCAGTTGAATTATCTAATGCTTAAAACATATAATTATACATCCTCTTATAATATTATCTAATGCTTAAAACATATCATTATACATCCTCTTATAATATCTATGTATTCGATCTTTTTTCACCTAACACATCGATCGATCGGTCCATCGAATATCCTTGGAATTATAATGTAGAATAGAATAGAGTTGTGGGGAGAGTTTGCTCAAAGTCAGCTTGGATAAAGACATCGCCACATGAAACGAACTTACTTGATGCTGACGTACAGTGTGTATATATATATATTGCACGCAAGCGTCTACCCACGTTAAAACGTGTTTCGTTGAATTGAAACGGGTGTGAATCAGACGATCATATTAGCCAATTACTCAAATCTGCTTCGAAAAGAAACTTGGTTCAATCATCGTTGAAGTCAAATTAAAACAGTTTAAATTTTTGAAAAAATTAAATTCAAGTATTTTAATATTTTAATATTATTTTTAATTAATATTTAAAAATTTTAATTTAAATATAAAATTTAAATTTGAGTAAAAATAATTTAATTTGAAATATAAGAATCAAATTTATTTTTTACTAAATAATTGTACGTAATTGAATAAGATCAAGCAATTTCATTTTTATCTCAAATTAAATTTAAATTTTAAAAACAAAACTCGATCGAGTTCAAGTTAAATTTTGATACTTAAAGTTCAAGTCAAGCTTGTATCTTTTTACAGTTTGAGTGTAACTTTGCCCGATTACAACTTAATCGAAACAATTCAATTTTTTTAAACATAAAATATCATAATTCAAAAATTAAAAAACTTATAAATAATAAAATTTAAATATTAAATTTACTAAAATTATTCCAACTAAGCAATAATGAAGACTTTAAATTACATATCTATGATGAATGGATGACACAACGTTGTATGTCACATCCACTGCCAACAGCATAGATACTGAGTTTGATTTATGATATAAATATATGACATTAATTATATGGACAGAAACAAAGAGGGATGGGGGGAGAACAGTTTAGATACTGAAAAAAATCTCTATAATTGTACATGTTGTCCAATCTCAGTTAATTGGAATTGGTGAATGGACGATATATATGATGTGACAACAAAGAAAATATTTTGACTTAAAATGGATTTCCCAAGTTGCAAGAAAGAGTATCAAATCGATTATCCATATGAAATTTAATTTGAATTTTAAATTAATTTGAATATTTAAAAATTTAAATTCAATTTGTTCTTCTTTTATAAGTCTGTATTAAATGAAATTTATTTATTCAAGATTCGATTTAATTTATCAAGTTTTAAAAAATAATTTTTTTAAAGTATATTAAAATATTAAAAATAATTTTTTTATTAATATTTATATATTTATATAATTAAATTTTAAATAAAATAATTTAAATTTATTAAATAATAATTTAAATTTAATTTAATTAATTCTAATTTAAAATATTTTACCTTAAATTTAATCCAATTGGAGTTAAATATGGTGAGTTGGGTGAATAATTGATTATTTAACAAATATATATATATCTGATTGTAACAAGTAGGACCAATATATGAATTAATAAGTAGCTACCATGCTACACGTTTTTCACCAAGTCTTACAGGCTTTTTGAAAATAATTACATATAACTTCTAATGTAGAATGGTAACAATAAGATTGGTCTCCCACTCTAGGTTTACAACTAAAGTTTTCAGTCAACCATTTCCTAACTAATTTTATCAAGAATATATATATAATTTATTATAGAAGAAATCAATTATTTTTAGAAATCAATCATTATTAAGTAGTACCAATATCTCTTTCTAAATTGAATAACAAGAATATTATTATTCAAAACCCTTTTTTTATAAAATATTGAAATGCATATATTATTTTAATTTATCGAAAATGTTTTATTCATTAAAAAAAATTATACAAATTGACAGCAGAATGTTGAGTTATCATATTTATATAGATTGTACACACACACACACACACACACACAAACACAAACACACACACACACATATATAAATACATAATTAAAACGATATTCATGTACCAATTTACTATATAAACATATTTTTATTAAAACTAAATCAGTTTTTAGATTAAGGTTTTTGAATGATTTTGTCTAAAACATATGTCAACTTATTGACTATTTACTTGATAATATAGTAATAGTTACTCGATTAACGTTATAAAAATATAAATAAGAAGAGAAATCAAAGCAATTAAGTTGATACATAAATAAGCTTAAAAAAAATATCTAAATTTTTATCGAAAACAAACAAAAAATAGAAACATGAAAGATGAACATTAATTGGATTCGAATTCAATTAATGTTCATCTTATAAATACATGAATAAATTTTTTCATCGATGTTGAACCAAAATTCATTGAGAAAAATATTTTAATATTAAATAATTTTAGTTGAATCTCTTATAAATACATGAATAAACTTTTCCATTGATTATTACATTGAGGCACTAAATTATAATTTTTTTTAAAAAAAAAATTGTTGGTAAAACAATATTCTATCACTTACAAATAATTATGCTTAAATTTTCATTCATTTTATTTCTTATTTGCTTCATATCTTTTTAATTTCTTAACCTTTTTATAAATTTATTTATTTTCCTAATTAGTGAAATTCATGTACAAAATCATCCAAATGTAATACGCACGTGTGGAGAGAGCTAATAAATACAAAAAATGTATGTTTTATGAAGTACTATATACAAAAAATAATTGTTTAATCAGAAAAAAAAAGGAAACATAGGGGAATGCTTTCATTAATTACCATAAATTATTAAAAAAAAGTTATATAAATATACAAATTAAAATGGCGAAAGTAAGGCGTTCTTCACACTAGCTATTCACGTGAAGGTGGTGGCATAATACATAATACGGGCACCATGATTAAATTTTTTGTGATAATTCAATTAATTAATCAGCATAAGTTTTTTATTTAGGAATATAAATAATTATGTTATTATATTACAATATTAATTATAATGTGACATTATAGTTATTATTTTATAATTTTATCTTTCTTTATTATTAATATTTATAATTAATATTTACATAATTAATTATAATAATATTCGTTTCGTTTATAACTAAAATAACATGATAGCAACTAAGAACGATTTTTACAATTGTAAGTTAAATCGGTTGAAGGTGAGTAAGTTCTTTATCATGGCAGTAAGACATGGAACATGTGATTCTCGCAATTTGGGACCCTCAACTTCTAGTTCTACACCCATTTATGGGAAGTCAGTCAGTCGTGGAACTTGATCACATCCATGTACCAGCTGAGCTTGCTCCTTGTCAAACATGAAAATGATGTTGAAATTAGATTTGGCAATACGTATTTTCGTATTATATTTATATATTTTATTATATTATAATAATATTTAAAATTTTTTATAGTTATATCAATTTTATTACATTTATAATTCATATGAGATAGATTTTAAAAATATGTTCGTGCCATATCATAATTTTTTATTTTATACGTATCATATTTATGTAATCATATTAAACATTATCAAATCTAGTTAAAATCACTTTAAAAATTTTGATCACCAACTGGCCTCCAAATAATCAACCCCTCCCCACCCCCCATTCAAGCACAAATTCAACTAAATAAATCACTAGCCTAGACCTAAACCTAGTTATGATGGAACAACAAAGTTCAATTATTAAAAGGTTTATTTTTTATTTTTCATTTTTATAATACACCTAACAATGTCTTTAAAATTTATTTAAACTAATCCATTCTCCAATTTACTTTCGAAAATGATTGAAACTACTAATTAAGAATTGATATCGAATTTTAAAGAATATTGCATAAATTATTTTTTTATATATCATTTTAATGAATGTTTAATGATATTGGTTAACGTTTTAAATTATATATATATATATATGATTTTTGTTGTATAAGTGGAGAGTGTGATGAATATTAGTAAGAAAATCAAAAGCAAATGCAAAGAAGATATATATATATATATATATATATGTGTGTGTGTGTGTGTGTAAAAGACCAGTGGCAACATGCAGCGAATACTTTCATGGGATGACGGAGGAGGTGGAGGGTGCGGCGTCAGAATCGCGGTCCAAATCTGGGTCCCTCTTACCCCGACAGGTATCACGGACGGTCCTATCACTTCTCTCGGGGACTCCCCCCGCCCCCCCCCCCCTCAGCTCAGCCTTCTCTCTCTCTCACACATTTTGCTTTTATGATACTCTTTCCATGTCAACCTGCAACTTTCTTCCTTCGAAATTTGGTCTTACTTTTTAATTATTGTTTAATCATTTCATAGCTGATCAAAACGTGGGTGTAAAGGCAACTCGCTTTTTAAGCCAATTCCAGGACTCAAATCACCAGAAAACAACCACAAATTATTATTAATTAATCAAACAAAATATATACCTTTACTTTGGGTTAGTTTAATTTTGCTATTAGAAAACATTTAAATTAAAAAAAATTAAGCTAAAAATATATTTAATAGTGTAGTGAAAAAAAATTTAAAAAATTTAAAAAATTTAATATTATTATGAAAAAAATGCTTTTGAAGAATTAAAATATCACAAAAAGATATGTTAAAATAATAAATATATAAAAATATAAATATAATAAAATCATTTCATTCGATAATCAGTTTATAAACTACAAAAGTTTTACTTTTTTAACTTTTTGATTTGAGTTTTAAAATCACGAATTTAAACGCAAAAGTCAAATTTTTTTTTACCTTAAAAGCTATATCAATAGTAATACTAAAATAGCGCCTTTATCTCTACTCTTGTTTTTGGTTATTATTAAAACAATCCCATGAAAAATACCCTTTATAGGTGCTGAATTTATAACATAACAATAGATAGGTCCCATAATTTATAAAATTTTTATAAATATATACTATTTTAAATATAATTGTAAAGCAAAAATAGTACAAATATAATTTAAATACGTGAGTTATAAGTTTATAATATAGTAATAGTAAGATTTTTACTAGAATTCAATTTTCTTTTACCATATGCACTTTACTATTAAATATCATAAAGTATATGTATATTTTAAAGTTATTATATATAGTAATATATTTTCACCTAATGCATTAAAAATGAGAAATAAAATTATCAATTACTACATTTAGTATACTATTACTATTATAAATAATATTTTAAACACTTCTAGCAAAACTCAACTATTAAATATTACTAAGATATTGATTTTTTTTTATATAATTGAGGATGAGAAAAAGATGTTTAGAATTGAGTCTGAATTTACACTAGGATATTGATTCTACTGGATAGTTTGAGCTCGTAAAGCTACTGCCACTCTACTACTACAATGGCTACAAAAAAAAAGGGCCTACACATCTTCAGCTCATCTGGTTAGTCAAAAGCAGCAGCTTGCTGTGTTGCAAACACAAATGCAGACTTCCACAACCGTGCTTTTGTGTATGAAAGATAGAAAGGGAGAGGGAGAGAGAGAGGGAGAGGGAGAGGGATGCGGGATAGGGTGTGGCCCATCTAAATCAATGGCTGACCGACTTTGAAGATATGGGTAAAGATTAAAAAAAAGGACGTAGTAGCATAATGTAAGACTAAAGACAATAATAAAGACTGAAATAGAGAGAGAGAGAGAGAGAGAGAGAGAGAGATTCTCCCCCTTAGTCATGATTTTTGATGTTTTCTTTTGAAATAAAACATGGTAAAAATCATATCTCTGTAAGAAGAATCCCAGAGTTTTTTTTTTTCCTTTTTTGTTTTAAAGCTTAGTAAGTGTATATATATATATATATATATATATATATTTGTGGGGAGATCAGTGTTTTAAATTTAAGCTTGAGTTGTGCTTTTCTTGCATCTTTGGGCACAGAGAGAGAGAGAGAGAGAGAGAGAGAAAAGAGAGTCAGTATTTGTACATGTAATACCAAAGATTTATCTGCTTGTGTTTGGAGAAATTCATGTTCTCTTTTGTTTTCTATTGTTTTTTAGCCTTTTGAACGCTAGCTGTTTTCTTGCAACTAATTTTCAAAGTTATCAGTTTTCGGAATTTAGTTGCAAAACCCCCCAAAAAAAAAGTTATGTCTGGTGATGCGTTTCTTATCCCTGCTTCAATAGGAGGGTTTGTTCAAGACCAGACTAATGCAAATCCTAACCCTAAATTTAACCCTAATCCTGTTAAGAAGAAGAGAAATCTTCCAGGAACTCCTGGTAAGCTACTTAATCAAATTCCAGATTTCCTTTTTGGCAATACCCTTTTTCTAGTTGGTTTTGATGAACTTTTTTCTTTGTCTTCAACAGATCCAGATGCTGATGTTATTGCTTTATCTCCCAAAGCTCTTATGGCTACGAACAGATTCATATGCGAAATATGCAACAAAGGTTTCCAAAGAGACCAAAACTTACAGCTCCAT
>JBBYHO010000022.1:1701372-1715296 GCA_038382025.1 Adansonia gregorii | reverse complement strand
CAGTGAACTGAAGAAAGCATATTTTGGATTGAAAAATTTACTGAAGAAGACTAAAAGTGTAGCAATACTAAACACTTTTTTTTTTTTTTTTACTATGCCTCTCCCTTTTTTGTTCCGTTTGAGATCAGTGTAGGCTTTAGATACATGGGAGTTCGGTAATGACCCTGTTTTTTCAAACAATCATTTATTTGAATTTTTTTTTTTTTTTTGAACTCAAGATGGTCATATATCCGCTCTATGTCCTATTTTAATTAACATACTCGGACTCATTTACTCTTGTATAGGCAGAAGATAACGTAAACAAGGGTAAGCTGCGCCTTGCAGTTGAGGACTACAAAGGAGCACTTGCATTGGACCCCAATCATCTCGCTCATAATGTGCATCTTCACCTTGGATTATGTAAGGTCTTGGTTAAGCTTGGCAGAGGGAAGGATGCTTTAAGCAATTGCTCCGAGGCGCTTAACATTGACGGGGAACTTCTTGAAGCTTTAGTACAGGTCTTCTGTAGATTCGGTTCACTTTGTATAACTTTTTACTGCAGTTGGTTGAACATAATGTCATAACTCATTTTTATAACTGTGTTTGTGTACTTCAGAGGGGTGAGGCTAAACTTTTAACAGAAGATTGGGAAGGTGCTGTGGAAGATCTGAAATCAGCAGCTCAAAAATCACCTCAGGTTAGTCATGATATTAAATTTGGATGATAGTATCCCTATTGAAATTTTATCTCCCAGATTATAGGCGTATGGTGTTTAGTTCGGTAATATATTGTGTATGAGACATCTTATATCCATTGGTAAAAGCTGTTTCTGGGTAAGGAATAATAAATTTGTAGATTTAAGGCTGTAGTTTTCTTGTTCATTTGTTTTCTGCATTTTTAAGAGTTTTTGATTTCTTTCAAAGATATATTGTTTGCTTTTATGGCTTTTTATTCTCTTATAAAATTATTTCCAAGTGAGAAAAGATAACAGTACATAATACAGTAACATCATTGAAATCCTTATTTTACACCTTCATTGCCATCTTCTTATGGTTTATAAAAGTTTACGTCAAGTACATTTTGGTTATCATCCTAATCATGTGAATCTGTGGCTTCATGAGAACTAAAAGTTGCTTGCTTTGCAGGATATGAATATCCGTGAAGCACTTGTGAGGGCTGAGAAAGCTTTGAAAATGAGCAAACGCAAAGACTGGTACAAAATTTTGGGAGTTTCAAAGACTGCTTCAGTTGCCGAAATAAAACGTGCGTACAAGAAGCTTGCTTTGCAATGGCACCCAGATAAGAATGTTGATAATAGAGAAGAAGCTGAGGCACAATTCCGAGAAATTGCTGCTGCGTATGAGGTCTAATTCATTAATATTTAACTTCCTTTAACTTCAGCTTTCTGTTGATAAAATTGTGTTATTCTAAGATAAAATGAATTAAATGCCAATATCATGTTGCATCTGACACATTGCTTTTCGCCTACAGGTTCTGGGGGATGAGGAAAAGAGATCAAGATATGACAGAGGAGAAGATATTGAAGACATGGGAATGGGAGGTGGCGGTGGTTTCAACCCGTTTGGTAGTGGTGGTGGGGGACAGCATTTCACATTTACATTTGATGGAGGGTTTCCTGGAGGCTTTGGAGGCGGATTCGAAGGTGGCTTTCCAGGTGGTGGTGGATTTGGTTTCAACTTTTGATAGCTTCAGCAAATGGTTATAAAGATCGCATTTTTCAATCTTGAGTCTTTAACACCATTATGACTTGGGCCTGACATCTTTCTGCATCGTGTAACTTACACCACTAGAAACTGCTTTCTTACATGAACAATTGTATCCCCTTCACAAAGTTTTGCTCCATTTGATTCATTTTAAAATTTTTTCCAGTTGATTATAGTAAATTGAAGAGCGTTTAGTAATGTCTGAGTCTTTCTTTGTGGGTTCGTTCTGGAATCTTAATTTGCCATAAATTCTACCACTTCGTTCCCCAGCAAGGCAATAATGGAATATATATATATATATATATACACACACACGCGTGCGCACATATATATATATATATGTGTAGATATATATATATATATATATATATATACATGGTTATAGCTTTGGCGTAGAAGTTAAATGATTGCATGTAGTATTCCGGTGGCTGTAATTTAGTAAATCATTAATGGCTATGAAAATGATTGGTTGATTTCTCTATTTAATTAGCCATTTCCTCTAAGTTCGACTTGATTTGAAAATTCGAGGTTTGAAGCTTAATCTTGTGGTGGGTCAAGTTTCTTTTTTTTTTTTTTTTCATGTTTCGATTTCATATTGTAATTTAGTTGAGTCGTGTGAACTCAGGTTCGTAGCTGGTAGGTTCAATTAGGCTTGATAAAATTATAAATTAATAGGTGTTGATCAGACCCAATAAAATTATAAATATTGATACAAAATACATACTTTGTTATTTACTTATATATTATATTAAATATATTAAAAATAAAAAATTTGATAAGTTGACTAAGCATATGAGTTTCTCCAATCGGGTGTTAAAAGTACTTGAACTTGACTGGACTATGACTGTATAGTGTTACTGGAGTGGTTTGCTTGACTCTGACTTAATTGTTACTGGAGTAGTTTGAGCTCAAACAAAGCGCTATTTAAACTTGAGTTTCTATCAAATCGATTCTGAATAGCTCACGAGTAGTTTAACTCGTTAACACTCCAGATGATAACCCGTAGAAAAAAAAAATTTACAATATGTACCCAAAATTGGAAAGATAAAAAATAAAATGTAATTTCTTTTTAATTAGGTGGCATTAATATATTATATTTTCATAATAGAAGCCCAGTTGGACAGATATGGGCCTCTAGGTTTAGATAAGGACTACCCCATTATCAGCTCAATGGACCAAAGGGTAAGGTCTGGGCTGAGTCCAAATGAGGACATCAGGCTGGGCTTTTGGATCTGGTTGTACAATGAAAACCTTCATTTTATTTGTTCTTGGTTTATCATTTGAAAAAGTTTCCAAACTTTCCTGTAGAATTCGAATCGTGAGCGTTTTATTTAGTTATTTATTTTTTTGTATTTAATGCATCATAAAATTTAAGAAATAAAACTTTAATAACAATTTTATTTGTATAAATACCACTTTAATCAATATTAATTAACATTTTCTTTTCTTCCATCATATTCCAATAATAATTTATTTAAATGACCAATTTTTATCTAAGCTCCATTTCAATTTTCAACTACTCAAAATAAAAGGTTTCAAGAGCTGAAACATGCCTTAAATCTTTTTTATTTTTTAATTTAAATCAAAATAAAATCAAGCTTAATCAACTCGAAAACTTATATTATTATTAAATTAAAATATTTAAATTAAAAATTATGTTCAAAATATAATTGACTAAGCTGGACGAGCAGCCTAAGCCCACCAAAAAATCCTTTTAACAAGCTTTCTCTTTCTCAAAAATAAATAAAAGTCATGGTATTTATAATAAGTATGATTAAGCCTTAAAAGCCCAAAAAAGGTAAAAGACCAAACTAGTAAATGGAGCTCAAAATGTGAAATAATATCAAATGATATCTCAGACTCGTACAATTCAAAGAGATAGAGAAAACTGAAATCTTCTACCATTTTCTCTTGCATCTCATCTGTCTCTCTGTCTGCCTCTCGCTTCCCTTTTCTCAGTTATAACTTCAAAGCCAGAAAACGCTCTCCAATCCAATCTCGTCCGTCCATTCTGTTGTTTTTCCTCAAATTTCGCAGAATCAAATCAAAGTATAAAGGAAAAATAAAATAAAAAGGAGCTAACCCAGATTTCTGATGGATCATTAAAAACTGAGAAACTTCTCATAAACTGCAACAGCACAGGATCCCTCCCCCTTTCTCTCACCTCCTTTCTTTGATCCCCATAGCCATTGAAGAACAAAATAAGGAAAAAAAGTTTTTTTTTGGGGTTTTATTGTGTTTGTTTTGGAAATAAGAAAAAGTCAAAATTGAGAAGAAAAGGAAGAAGAAAAGAGGAAACCCTAGAATGTCATGATCAGATGTTATCGGGTGTATGATAAGAGACGTCATGATCAACACAGCTAACGGTATGATTTCGGCATCATCGTCATCGGCGAACACTCAATCGCCGGGTTTGAAGACTCATTTTAAAACCCCAGAAGGGCGATATAAGCTTCAGTATGAAAAGACTCACCCTTCTAGCCTTCTTCACTACGCTCATGGCAAGACCGTTACTCAGGTAACTTCAAATTTCTAGGATTTTTTAGAGTTCACTTTCTTAGATTATTGAAAAATAAATAAGACTATGTTTTGGTTGTTCTTTTAGGGTTATAATCAAGACCCAGATTTTTTATATCACTTTATTTTGGTCTTATTTGTAGCATGCTACTTCTTTTGGGTGTTTTTGATACTTAAAATTTACAATGAGATAATAGCATTTTCAATTTATTGGTATAGGGTCTTAACAAATGCCAGTTGTTGAAGCTCTGAATGGACAGATTTTGTTAGGTTATTTTGTATGCTCAATTTAAGCATGTTGGTTGAAGGATTGAATTTTAAGGATTTTAAATTAATGCCGTATATCTCTGAAGTCAATTGTCAATCTTTTTGTGTCATACTTGTGTTTCGATATTGATTTTCTATGATAGTATTTGAATCATTTTGATTGTCAGGTTACCCTAGCGCATCTAAAGGACAAGCCAGTTCCGTCAACTCCAACAGCTTCATCGTCCAGCTTCAGTGCTAGCACTGGGGTAAGATCAGCAGCAGCGAGGTGGCTAGGTGCTGGGAATGGGAACCGTGCACTTGGCTTTGTTGGAGGGAATGGTGGGAATAAAAGTGTTAGTAGTACTAGTAGGATTGGGTCATTGGGTGCTTCAAGTGCGAGCAATTCAATGACTAATACCAATTTTGATGGGAAAGGAACTTATTTAATCTCCAATGTTGGTGATGCTATTTTTATAAGTGATTTGAATTCTCAGGATAAGGTAATTTAGAATTTTGTTGTTAAGATGTTTGATGAATGGAAAGGGTTTTACATGGTGCTATTTTAAGAATCTTGGTGTTTAATGTAGGATCCAATAAAGTCCATCCATTTCAGCAATTCAAATCCTGTCTGTCATGCGTTTGATCAGGACGCCAAGGATGGGCATGACTTGCTTATTGGGCTGCTTTCTGGTGATGGTAATCCTTGTTCTGATTTGCAATTTTGATTTCAAGGTTTAAACTCTGCAAATTTATGGGTTATGTTGTATTATTGTAGTTTACTCAGTGTCATTGAGACAGCAGTTGCAGGATGCTGGAAAGAAGCTTGTTGGGGCACAGCATTACAATAAAGATGGTTCTGTTAATAACAGGCAAGATTTAGATTACTATATCATTTATTGCTTTCTGACTTTTTATAAGTTAAGACTTTTGCAACTTTTTCTTCCCCATCCAAGTTCTTTTTTAAGTTTGCATGTTCAACATGTTAATTTTTAGGTCTTCCTGCATGGTGATTCTTGTAGATTTATATGTTCTTGTTCTAGGATGGTGCGAAGATAGATTGAAATACCCAATGGCTTGGAGCAGCATTATTTTCTTTGACATCTTATGTGGCTTAGTTTTTCTTTCAGATGGTGCATATGCGGCTTACTCCATGTTATCATTATGAAAATATCTCTGTGGAATATATTTTTGTTGTTTTACAGGGGCAATATTGCCATTTCAGTCAATCAGAGATTTAATTTTTCCATCCACCTTTAAGACATTGCTGTAGAATGCTTCATTTATTTTTGACCATCAATATTCAATAAATACTGCTACGTATCAATACTATCCTGTTAAATTTAGCAACTGAGTTGGTCTCTTAGTGAGTTGATTGTCAACCTGGTTAGCAATATTCGACTTGTAATTTCTCTTCTGCTTGTGCTTTCCTTTTGGGCTTCCCCTCAAGATAATAGAAGGGAACGACCAACTTTTGTGACTAATTGGTGTTTATCTTGAACATTGAATTTTTTTTTCCTTTGTATTGGCTTCATGCTTGTCTGATTAGTGGTTGTTGTTTTTAGCAGCCGCTGTACTAGTATCGCATGGGTTCCTGGAGGTGATGGTGCTTTTGTGGTTGCTCATGCTGATGGAAATATGTATTTGTACGAAAAGGCAAGTTTCAATAATTGGAAGGCTTTTTTTCACTTCTGGGGGTGCACAGATTTCATGATGTTGTATGCAGTTTATTGTTTTTTGAGTTTTCTTTTTCTTTTTTTTGCCCTCTAGAACAAGGATGGTGCTGGTGATTCTACATTCTCAGTTATCAAAGACCAAACTCAATTTTCTGTTTCACATGCACGTTACAGTAAGGTACTAGTTTGTTTTAACTTTGATATTTGACTTTCATGTTTGTGTATGCTTACTGAAAATTGGTATTCTTTACCTTAGAACCATTGTTTAAAGCCGGCAGCCATTAATCATTGTATGATCTATATAGTTATGTAGCTGCTGCATAGCTTATAACTTATTTTTCAATTTATGTACTTCTAAGTTTTAGTTGGACAACGTTCTGTTTAAATTTTATTAACATATGTGCTGCTGAGGTGTGCGTGATCTAGATTGTGAAAATATTGATTGACATCCAAATTTCTTTGACAGCTGCAATTAATTCTAAGTTTGACCATGTTTTTTTTTTTGGGTTGGGTTTGGGGGGGGGGGTGAAGAGCGGCCAGTAGTTATGTAGAAGCCCACATTAATCATGGATGGTCTAAACCTTTACTCAGTATATTAGCTGGCGAGGTGGTATGGGAATGAAAAGAAGAAAAAAAGAATTTAGTCTTGTGCTTGCCTGCGGGTATATATGTGTGTTTTATTTTGCTACAGTTAGTGCCATTATAACCTTGGTATGTGGCAAGATAGAGGACTCACATTAGCATCATAACTTGGGAATAGTCTGACTGTTGTTTGACATCATTGAGGAAGCCATATAGTTTTCCACCTAGCTTTCCATGCATTTTTTTATTTGTTGACTTGCGATTTTTGCTTGCAGAGTAACCCAATTGCAAGATGGCATATTTGTCAAGGGTCAATCAATAGCATTGCTTTCTCCTTTGATGGGGCCTACTTAGCAACTGTAGGAAGAGATGGTATTAATTCAAATTTAGATAATTTATATTTTGTGGCCGTTTTCTTTTCTAGTTTATTTGAACCCTAAGTTTTTTTTTTCTCTCTTTTCTCTTTTCCTCTTTTCATACGCTGAGTGCAGGTTATCTGCGAGTGTTTGATTATTCGAAAGAACAGCTCATATGTGGCGGCAAAAGTTATTATGGTGCTGTACTATGTTGTGCTTGGAGGTGCTCTGTTTTTGTTGCTGAACTTTTTAAACTTGTGGCTGTTTATCTAGATTCTAGAGTATACTGTTTTTTCAATTTTTCACTTTCCTTTCCTTTTGTGTAGAAAATAAAATTTGTTATTGACTATAGCATCTACTGAACAGTATGGATGGAAAATATATTCTGACTGGTGGTGAAGATGACTTGGTTCAAGTTTGGAGTATGGAAGATCGGAAAGTTGTGGCATGGGGTGAGGGGCACAACTCGTGGGTAAGATTTTTTATCTTGACGCTTTATTTGTTTTGGATGATGATGGCTCTGTACTCATTTCTTTCGAAATGGTGCTAGCAGGTCAGTGGAGTGGCGTTTGATCCATATTGGTCATCACCTAATTCCGGTGGCACAGGGGAGACTGTGATGTACCGGTTTGGTTCTGTTGGTCAGGTACATAGCCTAGTCAAACATATGACTGTCCTACACTCCTATTATCTTAACTTCTATTTTGATGCTTCGTTTTCCCATGGTTCTTTCCTGCTTATGCATTCTGTTTGTTTCTTGATCATGTTTATGTGGATTCAACTCTCAAGTTGTGCAAGTGTCTAGTTTTTCCAAGTTATAGACGCCTCACACTTATAACATTTTGGGGTTGCCTCTGTTATCTATGCCCCAGTTGGCTGTTTCGACGATGTATTACTGTTGATATGTAGCACATTAATCAAGTGTAGGTTGTAGGAAATTTAGATTTTAACTTTATGAAACGACAAATCTGCATTGATAGTAATTCATTGTAGGTTACTTGGATTAGGTGCTTGTTTAGGTAGCATCTTCAACTGTTAATATGAAGATTCGTGTTTACATAGGGCTTACAAATGGGGGGAACCAAAGACTGATGGTTAAAGCCAAAAAATTTTGGCAAAGAATCAGGGAGTACTTGAGGAACATTCTGTGATAAACGGATTCCTTTTCATATTTATGAAATGCCATACTGTCCTATAAAAACATTTTACGGTCATGGAACATGTTATAAAGTTAGTTATTGCCATCCGTGGCCTGTTTTGTTCCTTCAACATGCAAGGGAAAGGAGAAAAGCAAACCCTGCCCCCCTAACCCACGCAACTACCCGCTTTGACAATAAAAAATTAGTTCCTTATTTCCTGTTGAAGGGGGGCATCTGACTGTTGGTCTTGAGCATTGATATCTTAGAAGCTATGAGCTTTTATGCATACAATATTATAATATATCTGTGTTATTCCCCTTTCTCGAAGAAAAAGCAATGCTCCCTTGCAGCACCTGCGATACATCTCATTACTGCCTTCTTCTGTGTAGGACACACAGTTGTTATTGTGGGACCCGGAAATGGATGAAATTGTAGTGCCATTGCGTCGCTGCCCTCCTGGAGGGTCGCCCACTTACAGCACCGGGAGCCAGTCTTCCCACTGGGACAATGTATGCCCGTTGGGTACCCTGCAACCTGCCTCAAGCATTCGTGATGTTCCAAAACTTTCGCCATTGGTTGCTCATCGTGTTCACACCGAACCCCTATCAGGCTTGATTTTTACCCAGGAATCTGTACTTACTGTTTGTCGAGAGGGGCACATAAAAATCTGGATGAGACCGGGTGTTGCGGAAAACCAATCGAGCAGCAGTGAGAACTTGTTAAGTGCCAGTTCCAAGGATAAGCCATTACTTTCCAGCAAGATTGGTAGTTCTAGCTACAAACCACGATCAGATCATCATCAAAAAAATTGAATCAAAGCTCTCTTTTTCCTTTCTGCTGGAGTGGAATTTCTATTCGCTTATGTGGCCGTTCGTCTCTCTTTATCCAAATGTATACTCAATGTACAACCGTGTGAACGAATTGAATTGCAATGAGATTTAACCTACTGAATCCATTGTATATTCAAGGAAAAAAATTGCCATTGACAGCACAAAGAGTTCTGGGGGAAGGAAGAACCTCCATTGTAAACGGCTATTCGTAGAATATATTTGACAGTGACCAGAATAACATGAAGTTGCTCCTTTAAGGTTTGTATTTTCTTGGAGGAAAATTTGAGTTATTATTTATTGTTGGTGATGAATTATCGCCCTCAAGATATGATTTTTGTTGGATCATCCAAATACTGATGTTGAACATGCGGATAGCTTCGTGCATTTGGCTTTCATGAGTTAGGTGACTGGACCTCCTCGAGTTTGTGTGGAAACTTGGGCAAAAGGTTTTACTGTTTATTATTCTATAAAATAAAGAACGGAATGCCTTGGGAATAAATTGTCCTCTCTCTCAACGATGGTTGCTTGAACTAATAAAACGAGTCTTGGATTTTACCCTCAAAACATGTTGAAGCTCATTTGCCTTGGGTTAGAGCAAGAATTTCACAACGTTTTACCGTTAAACTATGTTGACATTAAGTTGAATGAATCGAAAGAGTCTGCACTATACAAGGGAACGAAATCGAGATTCATAGCTTTTCACCATCAATTCCCATCAAATACATTGACCATTTGAACTCATGTTCAACTTTGCTAAAAAGCTGAGGGGACTTCCCGGAAGCAAGCAACCCATGGACTTGGGACTCGTTATCTTCCCTGAGGTAGTACGGAATTAGGATATTGAATTCAAGAAGATTTTTCTCGCGCGTTGGCACCTGTTGATATTGTGTCGTGTCCAAGCCCATTGGACAGACATCATGCTCGTATTCTCGGACATGACTGGCTCAAATTTTTAAACCAGTTTGTCAAAGTGTAACAGGTGCTGCCCAACAAAATAAGGACCCATTGAAGGAGTGTCCATCAGCATAGATTAAAGATATTTCTATTTAATATATAAATTTTTTTATTTAAAACATTATTTATGTAAATTGAATATAAAATAATGTATTACTTTTACTTTTCTTTCCCCGCGTGTGTGTGTGTATATATCATTTTAACCAATGCTACTAATCCTAGACATTGGTTAACATTTCTCATAAAACAAACATCACAAATACACATCAACCTTTAACATCTTGTGCATTATCCAATGGGACTCATGATTTTATCCTCAGCACCTTAAAATGTTGTCTGTATTGATCAGTTAAGACGCATGATGTTATAAAAAAACACCTTCTAGATTAAAATGGTATCAATACTTGTATAGTTTATCGAATCTTAGTACACAGCTAGTGATTTATAGGTTTTATGTAAGACCATGACACTCAGCACGTCCCTATTTTTTAAAACGAGTCAAGTCCTTGTTTTCTGTCAGTTTTTAACTGATCATCCCAAAGAAATTAGGCAAGACCAAGTTACATCCGTATCGGTTTGTTGCCTGTTGACTGACTCGGTCAGGTGGAACTCATTTGCAGTTTTATTTTTTTACTGTACATAAACATGACAATACAAATTACAAAGGTAGGACGACAGCTAGTATAGAAAAAATAGCAGCTTCTGCTAAAATGGGAAGAAAAATTCAAAAAAATAATAAAACTGGCGCTATGCATGTCCATAAGAGTCACTAAGGATGATCTTAGCAGGATCCAAAAGATAGAGACAGCTAGTTATACAGCAAAGCATGTATACCATCTAAAAGAAGTGAAATAGAACATCGAGAAATTTTCAGATTACAGCACAAGAGATATTCTATTTGACTTCATATATTTTGTGTGAAATTCCAGCAATTCATTGAAAGCATGTAATAGCATAATTGATGATAACTTCCTGTTTGATTATTAGAAAGACCTGACATGTAAAAGAGAGAGAGAGAGAGAGAGAGAGAGACGAGGAGAAAACGGTAAAAAGCCAAAAGAGAGACAAGAAGCTACTATACAGGAAGATATTTCAAGAAACATATTCTCATCTCATTCATCAGTGCCATTGTTGACCTTTATCTCCAAAAGCCTCTCAACTGGTTGCCTACATATCGGGCAGCGATTAGTCTGGCATCTCAAAACCTTTGCACAGGAGCTGCACATGCACTGCATAATGAACAAAAAACGAAAAATATTGAATCAGCAACCAGCTATAAGCATACAGTATTTTCTTTACTCCATTTTTCTGTCCTCTTTATCAAGAGACAAATAGTTTTGGACTGGAAATTGGTCAAATCGACCGTTTATATGCGTCTTGCCCTTGCTTTCTAATCTATACGATTGGTATTGTAAAAGACCAGAGAAAAGGGGAAAAAAAGAATTGAAGAGAAAAGAAGTGGTGGCTGTGTTTACCATGTGCCTGCAGGGAAGAACAGTAGTGTCCCGAGGCTCTGAAAGGCAAATAACACATTCTTTTCCAGGATCATTTGCATCAACATCATTATCAACTGAATTTCCAATCCCGTATATTTCTTGCAGCACATACCTCATTTCATTCACCCACAAAATCTGTTGCACTACTCTAGTCTGGTATTCACCCTTCTCCTTCTCGAAAACTGCCCGAGTTATCTGAGAATTCAAGGCTCCCGACGCTTGGTTTCCGTCTAACCCATTCTGGTTGACAGGCAATGCCTCCGCTTTCACGGCCAGATGATAAATATCCACCTCATCTACTTTCAGTAATTCTGATTCCTCAAACATAGAGAAATCAATCCCTGTTCCAGAGGGCTGTCTGAACTTCTGTCCTAGACCTTGCTCGAAAGGGACAGTTACTGGTGGTAGAATACTTTCCTTCATTGGTGTTAGATTGCAGTCTTCACCTTCTTTTGCAAAGAATATAACAGTAATCCTGTTTACAGAGCAAAGCATACATCTCGTTAATAACTACATCAGATACACAAGAGGATTCACATAAAAGATATAGCTACGAACTATGTCAGAGACACAACAAGATTCAAAAATGGCAACCCTACAATGGAGAGAAGCAACATATGAACTTTAGATAAGATGCAACATACGACATAACCTAAATGCATAAAATTACTTGAAGAAGAAAAGGAAAAAGCTTGCCTAGAAGGGCTACATGGATGCGCTCCATTAAATAATTACTGCTTTCTCAAGATGCTAGAGAAACAAAAAGTACCGCAAATGATATACTGTTAGACCAATGTATCGAAGTACAAGACTACCCATGATACGATAAGAATGAAAGTGCAAAAAAAGGGATCATAAGGAATGTACTTGAACATATTTACAAGAAATTCTGCCATCTAAATGCTTGCCATGTAAGTTGTGTTGATCAACAAATCATTCGTATTTCTTTTCTTTAATCTATTCCAAAACTTCTTCAAAAAAAAAAGCATAGAGCTTTCCCTTCAATCATTTTACTCCAGTTGAGAAGTTTCTAGGATGCAGAAATTCCAAAAAATATCACCATCATTTTACTCTTCATCAAAATAAACCTACTGATATATCAAGTAAAACAAGAAAATCGCGGGGGTTGAACTTTGACACACAAAGGCAGGGATGACCTCAAAACATCGAAAACATTGTGAAATATGATTTCCCAAGTTTATTCCTTTTTATGTCATCTTGGCATCTAGTTTAAAGTAGATTCAACATTTCAAATAAAATATAAACAACCAGGTTCTATATTTTTAAAATCCCAATATTCTTTCATTGAATTCCACATAAATAATCTATATATTTTAAAATCCCTTGGCAAACCTTAATCCCTCTAAAAATGAATTTCTCTGCAACCGTAATACGCTTATCCTTATAATTTGACATTATTTACATCTCAGGTTCTAAAAAAGAAAATAGCATTTAACAATGAACACGTCAATTCTAAAATTGCAATCAAAAGCAACCTATATTCATAGCTGCAACCACTAATTCTCATTGACAACAAAGATCGAAAATTTATCCGAAAAGATAGAACTTTTATACCTTCCAGCAACAGTAGCATCAAAAGTAAAAGAAACCAAAAACTTCCCAGGATTCTCCTCATCAGCTTCCAATGTCAAAGTTTCCTTCTTCAAATTAACGTCATTCCTTATCGTAACCGCCTTTTGGTGCTCTATATACGGCACGGGAGGCGGTGGCGTCATCTGTCCATAAGCATGCCTATTCCAATTGGCGGGTTCTACGTAAGGCCCACCTCGATGATGATGATCGTAAGGCGCCGGAGGAGGCAAGGGAACCGGCGGCTGAGGCGGGTAGTAGCCTGGATACTGGTAGTATTGGGTTGGGTTCGTGTTCGTGTATTGGGGCGGGTAAGGCGTGGCGGCGGCAAAGACGTAGCGGTTGGCAGGTGTTTCCGGTTGTGGTTGTGCCAGAGTTGGTGGTTGTGGTGGCGGAGGGTGGTTTCGCCGGCTGCCGTTCCTTCGCCAGCCATGTACACCGCCACTTACGATGTTTCCCATGAATTTTTGGCCGTTGTTGGAATATAAAGGGAAATAAATCGGAATTTCCGATAAATTTCTATAAAGGAAAGATTTTTACAACAAAGTGAGATCCAATTTCATGTAAATAATTTTGGGTTTTCCTCTTTTTGCCCCAAAAACCAAAAAAAAAAAAACAAAAGAAAAAAAGTTGTTCGGGGAGATGAAGGAAAATAGAAGAAAGAAACAAAGGGTTTGTTATTTGTTGTAATTTCCTTTTCTTTCTTTGTAAGAAACACAGAAAAGAAAGAGAAGGTAAGTTACAGGGAAAGAATATACAATGGATTTGCGTAAAGCTCCACCCAAACCACCATTGATGGAGGAGATTTAGAGATTGTGCCAAAGTGATTTTTTTT
>JBBYHO010000022.1:1672429-1685892 GCA_038382025.1 Adansonia gregorii | reverse complement strand
ATATATATATATATATATATACACACCCTCTTTTTTAATATTTTGTGTAGGCATATAAAATACCATTCTTTGTTCATCTGAAATTTATCCACTATTTTATGAAAAAAAATTTAGGTTTGGGGTTTGCCCACTCATTATTTCTAATAATTAATTTTCTTTAATTAGTGATAATAAAAAAAATAAAATCTTTAAAACCCTAACAAAACATCAATAGTTTTGTTCATTGAAATTGATCAATACCCACCTCTATGAATTTTAAATACCCCACCCAAAAAAAACAATGGACATTAATAGCTTGGTGAGGTTTAGCTATAGGGCCAAGTTGACCCAATGACACTAATACGTAAGAGAAGTTTTATAAAAATGCAAAATATAAATAAAACAAAAATGGGTTAAACAAAACTCAAAATCAAATTCTTTTAGGATTAGGTTAGTTGATTGATTGTGTTATCATACAATTTGCACCAAGTCAACTTTTGTAAGAAACATTAATTTTATATATGGTTTGAAATATTCTTTTTGGCTAGAATTTATTTAATTTATTTATTATTTTTTGATGCATGAAGCATATTCCCAAGTTGTGTACTAGAGTTATTAATTTTTATGGTTATTTAAAAGCTCATTTATATCTTTTTTTTCCTTCCTAACAAAGCAGTTGACATTCCATTTGCAAAACTTCTGGTTTGATACCAAACTTACAAAGAAATTGTGGTCACCTATGATTAAGCACAAATTAAATGAACCCAAGAGTTTCATATGCAACGGAGTTCTTTGCTCTTAGAATTCATGACCTAACAATGACATACACTTAGAAAATTAATTATGCCTGAAATACTCAAAAAACATGAATTATTTTTATTTTAAATAAATTTTTATTTTTTATTATACGTAAATAATCTCTTATATATATTTTGTATTCAAATAAGTTTTTATTTTATATAAAAAATTAATTTGTTTAAAAAATTTATCTTAATACAAATTAAAAATACGTAACTTATTTTAGATAAGAATTTACGTAAATAAAATAGTCAAGTCAAAGGAATTTCTCACTAGTTTAACCATTAATTATTAAAAACTATAAGAGTAAGCCCTTGATATGATTAGCTGAGTCATTAAGTTCAAAGGTCCAAATTAGCCTCAAGTGACATGTGATACATACGTACATATAGATATGCTTTTTGGCAATGGAAGGTGTAAGTAAACTTTATGAACTCTGCCATAACCATGCTTTTTGGCAATGGAAGGTGTAAGCAAAACTTTTTGAACTCCACCATAACCGAATCAGATTCTAACCAAGTTGTCTGTCCCAAAAACATAAAGCTATTGTCTAAGAAAAATGGTCCATATCTCAGCTATTAAAATATTTTATTTATTTATTTATTTTATTATGCAATATGAAATATATTTGATATTTATTAAAAGACATCTTATGCAATATGAAATATATTTGATAATTATTCATGTTGATGTCTTTTAATAATGAAACAGGATAAGTTTTTACAGATTTTCAGAGACAAAAGTTGTTGGATATCCGAATCGACGATCTTGGTAAACTAATCTCCTTCCACCATTCAAAAGCCATCGACCATTCATCTCTAGCATGCCAATTTTAATCTTTGAAGTTGTTTTTTAGTACTGACATAACCTTAATAAGACAAATATATATATATATATTAATGTTTTAGCTTCCTGCTGGATTGAGAACATCCATGCATGTTTCAATTAACAATATTATTATTTCATGTAGAAACTTCACTCATAATGGAGTTTTAAATCAAAAGATTATTTAAGAAGAAAATTGGCACAATAACATATCCTACTTAGGAATAGATTAGTTCAAAGATTAGGTTATTTATTTGGTTCATATGATTTAAATTTTAGATAAAGTCTTTATAAATTTGAATTGATTTGAATTATTATTTAATAATAAAAATATTTTTATTTAAATTTAATAATAAATTTAATATAAAATAATATTTTATAAAATAAACTGTTGAATCGACTTAATTTAATTCAAATTTAAATAAAAAATTAAAATTTAATTGAATTTAATTTATGAATAGATATATTAAAACGATAGATAACCTTATAAAAGCTTCTTGGAGAAAGCACAATTAAGTATCATTGGGTTTGGATTAAAACACATCATTAATGAAGGGATAACAACCACAAATGTTTGTTTAGGGAGGTCCCATACATAGGAAATGGGCGGTGAGTAGCAGCCACAATGTGTGCGCTTAATTTGAGTTCCCAAATCCCATCAACCAGGGGCGCCACTTTGAGGCAGCAGCTAGCCAGCCAGCAAGGCAGCCATGTTTACAATCATGTCATGCGCAAAGGGATACTCTTTCAAGTTGACTTTGAAAGCTTGAAGTACATTTATATATCTACCTCGTAATCATCTGGTCTACAGGTTGCCAACTTTTTTCCAGCACCGTTTCAAGAATGATTAGTTGATATGTCTATCGTGAATTTCTTTTAATTAAAAAAAAGTTAAGATCTATGCATATTTTTAGATTTTTAATTTATTTTTAAAAATTTTTCTTTATATCTTGAGGTATATATTTATTTTGTTAATTTTGTATTAAATTTTAAAAATTTTGATAATTGTATTTATGTATCAAATAAATTTTTTTACTTAAAACTTTTAATCGTAAGTTTTTACATAGTCGATTACAATTCGTATACCAAAATATTTAAAAAACTAGCTTAAAGGTTAAATTATTGAGACCTTTGGGTCATCATTTCAACCATTAGATTGGATTATTTAGTTAAAAAAATTTAAAAATTTAAATATAATAAATATTTAAAAATAATATATATAGTCAAATGGTAATGATTTTAAGTAAAGATTTAATGACTTTAAAATTCAAATCTCATTAAATAAAATATTAAAAATAAGCTAAAATCTTTTTTTTTTCTTGGTATTTAATGGTTTAACTAGTTTTTCACTAATTCTCTAAACTCTTGCTCAATAATATATAGCGAACCGAACAAAGCAACTATAATTTATTCAATCAATTCGAGTGACCAATTCAATCTAATTTTTTCAAAAGTTTAACAGATTAAGGTTGTTAAAATTGGTATTCATAGTCAGTCTATAGTCGAAACATTTTTTTGTTAATTAGGCTTGAGTCAAACTTGGGTCAGTCTAAAAATTTATATTATTATCTAAAATAATGTTTAAAAATTTTTCATACTAATATTTATAATTAAATTCAAATAAATAATAATTTTGATTAAATAAACAGTAATTCAAATTAAATCAAACTTCTTTGAAATATAAAATCTTTACCAAAACTTAATCTAATATATATTAAGCCGAATGAACCAAAATTTATCTAATATACATTAAGCTGAATGAATTATCCTATCTATAACTTCGTCTAGATAACTATACCCAAGATTTCCAGCAATTTTAAATTAGAACAAAGCTTTGACTGATTTTCTTACGCCTTCAGGGAATTAGTAGCTGGATCACCACTTTTCCTTGGATGGAGGGTTTGATAAGATCCTATGTCTAGTAAAAAAAAGTGGAGCAGTTTGAAACGCTTATGGCCATAAAAACGAAAAGAGGTTGATTAAATGGAAAGTGCTTCAATTGAAAGCTAAATTCACTTACCATCGAATAGTAACTTGGTTGTTACTGATGAACTCTTATGAGTTTAAAAGAGTTTATAAGTTAATTTTTTTTCAAGTGAATTAATTAAATAAAAGTTGAGAAGAATTATGAGTTGATTAAAAATAAAAAATAAAACCCTAAATTTACCTAAAATTACTTTTTCTTTTTTGGCATATCGACAATCAAATGTTATACCGTAACAATTCTCTAATTGGTAATTGCTTAAAGCAAAATGGCACACTAACTTCAGAAAATGAAACCTAGTTTGCTACTAGCAGGAAAAGGCACACATTTTAGCCAATTTGCCAATTTTTCTAAAATGACAATCTCGCTTATGATATAAACTTATTATCTATCTAATACTAGAATTTGGTCACCTAAGTGGATATTTTGCAAAACAAATTATAATTTTGTTTGTATATAAAAATAAATAAAAACATAAATATCACTAATTTTATTTCAGTTTTTAAGTAAATTTTTAATTGAATTAATATTAATTGATTTATAACATTAACTCAATCAAATACTTTAACTAGAACACCACTTACCTATTTTGTGGGTGAAAAGATTATGATTTGAAAAGAAGTATTGGTAACCAAAAAATGGATTTTTTTTAAAGGTTAGATTTCTTTTAAAAGTAAATAGATTTATATACCTTTCATTTAAATTTTTTTTATCAATTCATTTAATTAAGATGATCTTACTAACTCGTAACAGTAAACTCAATCAAAAGATTAAATAGTAATATAGATATTAAAAAACCGAATCCTAAGATCGAAACTACTTCTAAGCCTCTTATAACTTCTTCACTTCGTGTCTACAAGAGTGTTAATGAAACGTGTAAACTTTGATTTTGATGTCAAGTATCCCTCTCTGTCCCCAATATCAACAGGGACAAAAGAAAACTATTTCAAAGCCCACATTAAAATTATCGTTTTAAATTTGAAGCATTACACTTTAACAAAAATGGTGGCTTTTCTCAATTTGGGCTACAAAGAGCTTATCTTAGAAGGTTATGTTGGAGACTAGATCACAAAAGTAAGTTGGGCCAATAAGAACCCAAATAGGAGAGAGAGTTGTTAACAGTTTGAAATGCAGCAAAGCAATGGATCATGGACCGTCAAGATAAAGGTAACTGTGAAAATGGTTTTTGGTTTCTAGACAAGAGGAAGATGGAACCAATAAATTGTACATTGAGATGCCAGGAGCCCACTGCAATGAAAAATACAAAAGGTTGAAAATAATGTGGCGGGTCCCACCATAAGCCATCACCTACGGGCTTCGTCTGAAAATAATTGGTTTGCAAGTCGAGTGTTCCCAATCTATTACAGATCAGAAGCTTCGTTTTGCTGCCACGTAACCCACAAACATCACATAAGCCGAGCATCTTCATCCTGTCCGCCCACTCACTTTACTTTGCTTAGCTGCTCCTGGTGGTGTAGTTGGTAAGTACAGATCCAGATCTCAGCCAAGAGAGTCCTTAGCTGCTTCACTTAACTTCATTTATGCCAGTAGGCACCTCATTTTTGTTTCAATTAAAAGTTTGAAACCCAGATTTAGATTGGGCTAATTCATCGAAAGTGCAATGTTGAGTAGTTAAAGGTTTAGTCTTTGGGGTGTTTGAAAAATGAAGCCAAGTAAAAGAGTTCCAATGAAGGCCTGGTTAACTACTCAAAGATCAATGGATCTCCTTGTGGTGGGAATCATACATCCTCCAGGTTTTGCACGGGCTAAATTTGTTTTCTTTGTTTTGTGTTGGGTTCAAATTTTCTCTTGTTTAGTTGTTATAAACAACGATCTCTTTTTTCTATCAAAGATTGAATCTGGCTTGACCCTGGATTTTAAAACCTTGAAATTGATGATGTTTCACGGGTCTTTAGCGAGGCGTGAGCTTTTACGAGCTTTCATGCTTTCTGCTGCTTTGTCAATTGTTCCTTTGCTGCAAATGATATCTGGGGCCGATCCAGATATGTTGTATACTCTTTCTACGTCAGCAGGCTGTGCCATTGAATCTGGTTCAGGTTCATTTATGTTTCCAGGAACTTTCCTCTTCTCCAAAGTTTGGGCTTCATTTGGATCGGTTCAATGTGAGGAAGAGGGGAACTTGACAACCAGCGTGGTTAGAGAGCTAACGGGAAAGAAAATATTGAGTTACAGTGCCAAAGCTCTGTGTGTTGGTGAAGGCTCAGTGTTACTGGGGTTTTTTTATGGCATTAAAAAACATGGGATTCTCTGATGTTACTGGGGTTTACAGGTACCCTTTTTTCTCTCTCAAGCATAAGAAATTCGTTTATGAGCTTAATTTTGAGGACAATTCTTATGATTTTGTGTTATCCAGGGATCTAGATAAGCTATCTGTCCCTGCTCTTCTAGTGCTGGAGATTGAGCAGGTTCTTAGGCCTGGTGGAATTAGGGCTATGCTTATTGATTTTAAGTGATTCAGACCCTACTAGCTTGATTAGATCAGCGACCTCAGTTTCATCCCTACTGAAAGCTTCCAGTGTCGTTCATGTTGATTATGTGAATGAGTTTACATTCGTCGTGTTCGATAAGAAACTCAGAAAATGCTACTTACTTTAGGCAGTATCATCTTCCTGCTGATTGCCCCTCTGGCTAACGACAAAGCTATGTTGAATCACATTGCGCCTCTCACGGAGGAGAAACCAGCAGGGTTTGAGACAAGTATTGCTTATTTGCCCAAGTTTTTAATGTATCTTTACACGTAAATTTCATGTCGAGAATATGGAAAAGAAAATTTGAAGACAAATAAAAAAATTTTTATTTATTAAATTTTGAGGTATAATCTTTAGATTTTTTTAAAATAAAATTTTTTTTTAATTTTTTTAATAAAAATTTTGATATAAAAACCTTTAAACTTTATCTTGAATTGTTGAGGTTCATTTCAAAAATCTTGTAGCCTTTGATCTTGAACAATGAAATTCACCTTCTTTCTGTCGTTAAAATAGGATCAGAGAACAATTTTTTGAAGAACGAGAGCATTGCAGTTCTTTTCAAAATTTGCTTCTTCTCCTCGTGTTTGTGAATTGTGTTAAATATCTTTGGTGATGATTTCTTTTTATAGTGCCAATGCATCAAGTAAAAAATAAATTTATCTTGATAAATTATTTTATAATTAATTTAATTTAATTAGATATATTTTTTTATTTATTTTTATTTTTATTTTAATTTAATTAAAAATAAAATACTTCTTATCATGTTATTGTATAAGATGTCATCTATTGCATATGATAATGTAAAATTTGATTGATAATTTTTTTAATAAAAAATTTAATTTACACTTATAATTTATGATTGGTAAAAAAATTTTGATATCTTCTAAGCAACGTATAATCTATATCGGTATCGGGGCGGGTGAGCATTTGAACTCCAATGTTACGAGGTGGTTCTTGCCATCTTATCCCGTGGATCGCAAAGCATTCATTGTTTATTCCGTCTATCATTAATACTTCAGCGATGCTATCCTATGTCAAAGAGCCTGGTATCAACTTTATTTATCATCCGGGCATTGCTGAAAATATAAGAACTACAAACGGTTCAACGAATTCTGATATCATTGATGATTCTGATCCATGTACTGAAGATGAAGGGTTTGACTTTCAACTCTGGTTTAAAGATACAGTGAAATATGCAGACTTTGTTGTTCTGAAGATGAATGCAGAGGCAGTGGAGTTAAAACTTCTCTCGGATTTGTTTGAAAGTCGAATCATATGCTTCATCGATGAGCTCTTTCTTCATTACTCTGACGGAATAGAAAGCGGAGGAGTGAAGGGTGACTGTATGGATCTCTTCAAGGCCCTTAGAGGAACTGGTGTTTATGTGCATCAATGATGGAGAGATTAAAACAGCCATTCATCTGGTGAACTCTTGTTTTATGACAGTTTTTTGTTTCGAGTCATAAGTCATCTATGTACTAGTCCCGCATGTGTCCCTGGCCGAGACTCGAACACTAAGCTTGTGACTCTCCGACGAAGTTGCCTTTGTGGTTGAGCACTATGCTAAATAGGTAACCACCCCTATTTTCTCTAGTTCGCTGAATAAAAGTTCACACATTATTGTGTGCTTACCGCTTAATTACTCTCTTTCCTTTCTGTTGATGCTAGTCCTTCTTCCGCGTTCAATCCACTTAATGATTTAACACACCAAAAAACATATTTTATAAATAACTATTACATTAATTAAACAAAACTCGGTTTTTTTTTCTTTTTTGTTTAGTTTAATCTTGTACAATGTCCCAATAAGAGTACGTTTATTGAGAATTAGAAGGCTCTCGGAGGTCGTATGTCAAGTACGTGATGTAGCTTCTTAAGCGATCTCTTGATGTCTATGAAGTCCGAACCTACAAGAGTACCAAGAGGTCAAAGGGTGCCGGAGTTTGAACCTACATTAGTAAGAAATAAGAGGTACAAGAGTCGCAAGAGATTAACGAGCGTAGGAGGTTAGAGCTCACCGGAGCTATCATACAATTAGTATCTCTTCTTGTTGTGAGAAAGATTAGAGGTGACCGGAGGTATAATGCTATTAATACGTGTTCTTTTTGTAAGAAATTGTCCGAGAAAGAAAAGTTGCCATGAGACAATGAGGAAAGCCAGCTACCTCACTTGAGCCAAATATTGAAACTAACACGCTACAGCAACGTGGTCTGATTTATTGAATCTGGTGTTGACCATGAATTTTTTTTCTTGTTTATTTTTTAAGTTCGTCTCTGTTGGAGCCACCTAAACCTGTGCCTTCTGCTCCATTTCTTAAATTGCACAGTTGAAACCCCTCATGAGAAGCTGGAAAGAGATGAACTTGATTCATTAAGCAATTAAAATCTACATACTTCGATTGAACAAATCTCCATCATGTTAGAGTCCTTCACCTCAGGAGTAGTCTAAATTAAATCATTCTCGATACTATACGATTCATGTATTCGTATTTGTGTTATTTGTTTATCTCATTTTAGCCTTTTTTATGTCTATATGGTGTTCAAAGATCTAATTTAAATGGATAAATTTTCTCATTTTACCACATTTATAAGCCACCCAAGTCATTTTCTATCCCAGTGTTATATACATATATATATATATATATAAATATATAAATATATATATATATATATATATATAAAAGAGATTGAATTGAGCTCATTTGAATAAAGCAAAATAAAGCACTTCATTTTATAAAATTTCAACGACAACATGGAGACAACAAGAAACACCCCCCCCCCAAAAAAAACAAAAAACACGTAAAGGAAAACAGGATGATGACAACACTTGGGAACTCTAAAATAAAAGATACAAAGAAGCATGGCATCTTCCATTATAATTTACAGATTCAATGGTCTGAAAAAAGCCTCTTGACCTCATTGATTAAAGCTTAATTAATTCCTCCATGGCAACCCCTTTTACTTTTTTTTTTTAACTTGTGGTCGGAGAATTATTGCTCCGATTTTTTATTTCAAATGGCTGAGCTGCTTCTGAAGGATCCAAGAGCTTTAGCAGCACCTGCCCTTAGGATATACTGGTGATAGATTGCAGCAATGGCAGCACCAATGAATGGTCCAACCCAGAAAATCCACTGCAAAAGTTCAAAAACCAGAGCAAAAAGTTTGCATAAGCATCAATACTTATATAAAGGTGTCATACAACAAAGGAAAAATTAGAATCGATTGTACAAGTGAAGAAGGTTCATACATGGTCATCCCACGGCTTGTCCTGGTTGTACATAACAGCAGCTCCAAAACTACGAGCAGGGTTGATGCCGGTGCCGGTGATCGGAATAGTGGCCAAGTGAACCATGAACACAGCAAATCCAATGGGAAGTGGTGCCAAGACCTTAAATAAAGGACAGAAAAAAAATTAGTAACCAAGACATACCGTCAATGAATTTTCTGATCAAACCAAAATTGATAATTTTAAGAAACTTGCTGCCTAAGGGAAAAGGTGTGGAGGTGGTCGAATTAGACTTAGAGACATACAGGAACGTGGGAATCTCTTGCATTTCTCTTGGGATCAGTTGCAGAGAAAACAGTGTAGACAAGAACGAATGTGCCAATGATTTCAGCTGCCAAACCAGTTCCAGTGCTGTAACCATCAGCAAGGCTGTTGGCTCCACCTCCATACTTGTTGTAGTAAGACTTTTGGATTGCCTTCACCAGCCCACACCCACAGATGGCTCCCAAACACTGAGCAGCTATGTAAAATATGGCTCGGACCAAGGACACCTTCCTAGCCAGGAAAAGGCCAAAGGTCACTGCTGGGTTGATATGTCCCCCTGCAACATTATTTGATCTTAACCTGTTAGTCGTCTGCTAAATCATCCAGTTTTTGGAACACTTTCTTGCTTCTCAAATACAAGAGAGTTCACTCAAAGAACGTTCATATCCACATAAGAGAACTTAGGTTCGAATTCGTACAAGCATCACAGACTCCGAACAAGACTAGTGATGGACGAGGTTACATGTCGAAAAACAAAAACTAATGCAAGAGAGAACTTAAAGTTACCTGAGATACCAGCAGTGCAGTAAACAAGGACAAAGATCATGCCGCCAAAAGCCCAAGCAATGCCAAGAATGCCAACGCCACCACAATCCTCTCCGCCCTTATCGGGATCAACCTGGCTCTTGTATCCGATCACTGTCAACACAGTGATGTACAAAAACAAGAGCGTGGCAATAAACTCAGCTATTATAGCCCGGTAAAAAGACCACTTCGTCAACTCCTCCGCGTCCACCAATGGAGCTGGTGGAGGATCATGATAGTCCTTGGCTTGGAACTCACCACCAACTTCAATGTCCTTAGCCATAACCTCTTAGTGCTAAGAAAATTCAATGGCAAACCAATCAAAAACGAGGTAGAAGCTTGAAGGAGAACCCTCTTTTTTTCTTTTTGCGGAAGAGAAGTGAAGAATTTCACGAGTGGAGTAGGGGTATAAATGGGGGTGAAATGAAGGAGCTGAGTGAGTGTTACTTTAACAACGCTTTGCCGCCCCATACTACAAAGGAGAAAACGTATGGTTTATTTCACTGTCTGAGACCCCACCATGAGTGACTGTTTGCGCATGGACTTTGATTCCCTGGCTCCCTTTGATTTGGCTACTACTTTGCAAAGATAATATATTCTAGTCAGTTCTAATTCTTAATAATAATAGCTCACTTGGGTTTTGAAAGTTTTAGCTCTGAAATTAATAGAAAAAGCCCATGTTCATTAATTATGCATTTTACTTTAAGATCAAGAGGAGGGTGAAGTTTGAATCACTATAAAATTTGATATTATTATAATTCAAGCAAATTACATTGAAACACCAAATGTATTTGCATTTATATAGTGGAAGCTATTTCATGTTTCATGTTACAATCTATACTTATTTTTTTGTATATGAACCCCAAAAGTGTAGATAGGAATTAAATTAAAAAAAAGTGAAATTAACCAAACAAATGATATGTGCTTTCTTACTAAAAGTTTTTTTAACTATTCTTTTACGTTGATTTTATCTAGAGTAATATTTTTATTTAATGTATTAAAAATAATTATTTTAATTATTAATTATTATATTTAAAATAATATAATTGATCTAAATCGTATATTAATTAGCATTAAAAAAGATGCTGATGATAGATCCAATAATATATATTTATGTAGTATTTAAAATATTATTGATTTATATAATTTTAATATATTAATAATTTATATTATATAAAAATTAATATATCAATATTTTTTATTATATTTATATTATATTATATTTTTTATATATTATTGTATCTAAAATTAACAAATTTATCCAAAAACATTTGCTAACAAAATTTTTTTTATCGAAGAAAACAATATAAAAATCATTAGGGTGCTTCGATCTTATGACAATTGGTTTTTACACATGGAAAGTGAAAGGATAAATAATTTTTTATTTGATGATGAGCTACGTAACCCTTTTTAAGTCAAATAATTAAATTAAAAATTTTCTATTTTCTATTTTTTAATTCTTAAATCATTGATAATGTATTTAATTTCTCAATTAAAAGCATTTTTTTAATTAGATTGGTGGTTACATTAAATAAATAAATAACAATGACTATTATTGTACTTATGTGCAATTGATGATGAACAATAAAGGCAAAGTTACGTAAGGAAATCCGCAACTTTCCAAAAAGACCAAATAAAATGTGAAAAATGCAGGGTCGTTCGATTACACAAAAAAGTTAAGTTAAGAAAGAGAAGGATAAATTGGGAAAATCGTAGCCGTAAGTGATGAGTGGCTCATAATTCGCCACGCGAATGGAATATGACGGGACCATGAGCCAACTAAATGCTGGAAATGGGACAGCTAGAATCACATGAAATGGTGTGTAGGGCCATTAGGGTGAACGTTAGGAGGGGGAAGGCGTGACTAAAAGGTGTTGCAACCGACTGAATCACTGTTCTTTTAAACATCATCGCCCGTTTCAAATGTGGTCCCACCCACCACCGCCGTGGGTTAGCTCAACCACTCTTGTCTTGCCACGTTGTATTTTAGTCCGCCGCAGCCGCCACAAATCAAAATAATTGGAAGTGTATTCTACTCTAAGCAATTAGAAAAATAAACATAGAAAATTTTCAAGGCCTAGGATTGGACACGTGTCAAACAATCAGTTTTTCTAGGATGAGGTCGGCATTTTTTAGCTCCTGATTGGTCATTAAACTTGGTCGGTTGTCCTGTTCTGATATTTCATCATGTGCACTCACACTAGACGATAACAACGGCTAGTCGGCGACAATATTTCTTTCGATATATGGAAAAAAATATATAAATAAATGATATTTAAAATTAATAAATTATTTTTTAAATTTAACAAAAACAATGTATTAAATATAAAAAAGTTATATTAATAATTAAATAATTATTAGTTAATGTCTATATGCATCTTATATAACAGTATTTTTCACTTAATGAGTAAGAAAAGGTAAAATATTTTTGTTAATTATTGCATTTAATATAACCTTGTTATTATTATAAATAATATGAGCTGGGCTTTTATCAATTATTTTTTTATTTTTTTAATATATTTATTAATATTATTCGTATCTATAAGATTCAAATATAAACTGTTATGAATAATCAAAATCAAATTAAAATCAAATTTATAAATAATAATTAAGGTTCTATTAAATAATAATATATAAAAAATAATAAAAAAGATTTTAACCTGAATAATACTTAAATTTTACTAATAATTGCCTTAAGTACTCTTTATTTATTTAATTTTTTGATAAATTGGGATGACGAGAGAACGTTTGAAATGGAACATAAGCTTATATATCCATTCTATCCTCTTAGCTACTATACCAAAAAATGGTTGGCATTTTAAGTATTTTTAAGATTACTATATATAATAATAATAATAATATTTTTATCCAATGCATTAATAATGTTGAATAAAATTGATAAGTTCTGCATTTAATACAAAATAATATTAGTTAATCTTAAATAATTACCTAAGAATGACCATTAGCAAAATCCATATTATATTTATAGGTTTGACTAATGAGTATTGTGACACTCTTTAGTCTTCAAACATATTTAATATATTATTTATAATAATATTATGTTAAATACAGTAATTTATAATTTTATTCATAATTTTTAAAACATAAGGTTAAGATATTGTTATATATATATATATATATATTAACCTTAACAGTGTAAAGCACATATTAGCTAAACCTTAAAAGGTTCCTGTTAGCAAAACTATAAAACAATTTAGAATTCCATTGTTAATAGGATTTTAATCAAAATAACTTATAGATATGGACCAATTAATTATCCATTGAGAGTTAAATTCTTTTTACATATATATATATAT
>JBBYHO010000022.1:1652313-1662433 GCA_038382025.1 Adansonia gregorii | reverse complement strand
AAAAAAAAAGCTGACAGCAGATTATTATGATTAACACTTAAAGCCCCCGTTATCATTTTCATGCAACAATTGCGTATTAAGAAAGTCCAGATTCTGATAAGTTTTCAGCCTTCAGGATGATAATTCCGAGTGAACAACGGAACAATGTTTAATTGAGAGGTACCACTTTGAGGTAATGGCCGATGGCGAGTGTGAAAGAAGGGGATGAGATGAGAGACATGGGAGGAAAAAAAATCTACGTTGAATCCTAGGTGGTCCCCTTAAAAGCAAAGTGAGTGAGCAATTAAGGAATATAAACAGTAGGGTAAAGTCGAATAAAAGGATCGAACATCAAAATCTTTTTTCCTATTCAATGGACCTTCCAAATCAAAAATACGCCACCACACCAAACTGCAAGACAGAAAAAAATATAACTCCACCCCTAAAATACAGTGCAAATTATATATATATATATAAATAAACCTAGTAACCTTGTTTTTGTATAATTTGATATGTAACATGAAAAACGCTAAAGAATAAGAAACATTTGGTCTGGGTTTTGGTTGCAAAGAATGTGACTTGCAGTTCGGAGACGTATGGTTTTTGTTGATTTTGGTTGGGGCAGTCTTGAAGTGGCAGATTGTTGGATTTTGTTTTTAGGTGTGGACAACACTGAATTGATGATCCAAGCCGATTAATATTGTTACGAATTTAAAGGGAGTTTTTTTGGCCCGATTTGATAAAAGCACACTCTACTTATGAATAGGTTTAGTTACTAGACTCGAACTATAATTTTGTTTTTTAAAGTTACAGTGCAGCTAGTTTTTTCTTGCTTTCTCTTTTGCTCTTTGTGACAATGCCGATGTTTAGGAGAGAAACTGGACATCCCAGGCTTGGGCTTCTAATTCAAAACTAAAATACATGTAAAAAGAAAGCCAAAACTTGGTTTGTACAACATCAGACAAATAATTCAAATGGTTCCAACCTATGTTACTTAAGACTCGAGTGTGAGTGTTGGAATATGAATATTTATTCGACACGGATATTTTGAATTTTTTTCAAAGTTTTTTTATGTCTCGGAAGATCATATCTTCAAACTTATATCTGAAATAATCATATATGCGTGTTAGTCATAGATACCTAAAAAGAAAAAAGGAAAAAGTCGAAATAACGTAGGTTTCAAAATAAATTGCAGAAGACGAAATGAAAAGGCTTAAATATACCACCAGGTTCCACTGTATTACAAACAGATTGAACTTATGAAAATTTTCAAAGCATAGCTAGCAGTAGACATATAATTATCTACAGCATAACTTTGATGACAGTACTTATACTCTTTAAACATCGATGATGACATTGATCCAATGATATATTATTCGTTGCTTAGTCGTGTTTGTGGTCGCTGAATGACATGTTAGCTGTAGGTTGACAAGTTCAATGAAACTGAGAAATTGAAGAAATAAACGACTCTTATTAGGAACTTGAACATAATAGAGGGAGAAACATGTGTTTAATCTTGCATGGAAGGCTGAAATTGTTGTATGAACTTCCACAAGGAAAAAAAAATCGAATCTTCTTCATGTCGTGGATATTAAGTAATACATATGCATCTCATTCTCATGTACAAGAAGTTTGATTTACAGTTGCCAAATACTTATGCATTTGCTAATCTGTTCATTTGACTTGGAAGGAAAAAAAAATAGGGGCCAAAGATCACAAGATCTGTCCATCCTTCACAATTTGCTGCAACAAAAACACCATATCTGAGATAGTAGGACGCTCACTGGGATCTTCTCTGACAGCCAATTCTGCTACATCAGCCAATTTAAGCAAAGGCTCGACATTTCTTGGAAGTGCGACATAACGATCAATTATGGCAGCTGCCTTACCCTGTTTAATTATAGGAACTGCCCAATCAACTATGCTTGCAGGTGTATAATCTCTATCATAAGCTTTCCTTCCGCTAAGAATCTCCAACAAAACAATCCCAAAGCTGTAAACATCACTTTTCATATCTCCACTAAGATCAAGATCCTTCTCGCTTGATGTAAGAAGTCCGAAATCTGCAATTCGTGCTCCCCAATCTGAATCCAAAAGAATGTTCGAACTCTTGACGTCACGGTGGACAATCGGAGGCACGACTTCCTTGTGAAGGTACTCGAGTCCCCTAGCAGCCTGCAACGAGATCTTCAGACGAAGGCTCCAACTCAGGGGAGAAAGCCCTCCATGAAGGTGGTCATGAAGTGTACCATGGGACATATATTCATAAATAAGCAGCCTCTCCCCCATCTCCGAACAGTAACCTAGCAAATTCACAATATTGCAGTGTCTCACATTGCAAAGGATTTCGAGTTCCATCTCAAAGTCACGACTGTTCGTGTGGATTATCGTGGCAGCATTTGCTCTCTTTACAGCAACTTGCCTCCCATCTGCTAGCACAGCCTTGTAAACAAAACCATAACTTCCCCTACCAAGCTCATTGAATTCCTTGAACCCATTAGTGGCATCTTTTAGCTCCGAGAGTCGGAAAATTTGAGCTGCTCCTGGACAAGGAGTGATCAAAAGAGGAGGGAATGAATCAGCAGTGGTATCAGCATCCAACTGGTCCGGTTTGCCTATGCAAGAATTGAATTGTTTTTTTCTCCCTTTTTCTCTTTTAGTAGCAAATACACGTGGAAGAAAACACCAGCTAAGTAATATCAGCAAAGAACATGAAGCACAAGAGCCAACTATAATTACCAGCCTAAGCAAGTGATGCCAGTGTTTCTCAGGAGATGATTCGAGCCTACAAACATCCCAACAAGAACTGTTTTGGCAAAGAGAGCAAGCTGTGCATATCCTGTCGGCATTGCTAGTACATAAGCTAGATAGGAAGAAACCTGCAGAGCAATTTGATGCACAAGGTGAACAAATCTGCAAATCTTTCCTAACACACAAGGTGGTCAAATCCGGTTCATTTAGGTTACTTGCATTAAAAGCAAACTCCCCTTCGCGGCACGGAGTAGGACGACAGAGACCAGGGCTGCACAATTCCAGTGGAGGGTTATAATCAGGTTGCGAAGAGGCATTTCCGGACCAACAATCTAGAACCAAATCATCTTCCCTGATTCCACACGCGGTGAAGTCGGATGAAGCAAGTGCCATGAATCCAGAATGGTTTGGAACTGAAGAAATATTAAAACTGCCCCAACATTCCACGCCATGATTATCCTCTCGAATCCCGCAAAAATGATAGGCTCCGGCTGTCAACGACATGAAGCGGACCCCAATCGGAAGGTTCGAAAATGAATTTGAATCACCCCAGCATCTCACTTCACCAGATGAATCCAGAATGCCACAGATTGAACCTTTTGCCGAAGCTAAAACTAAAAAACTCTCCGAAACGTTGGAAACCCCTAAAATATCAGCATTTGGTCCCCAACAAACAAGCCCTCCTTCTCTAATCCCACCACAGCTAAACCCTTCACCAGAAACAATCTTTTTAAATGCATGATTATTAATACTCTGATCATAAAACACAGTACTCTGTCTTGAACTTAAAGTGTTGTTAGAGCCTTTTACAATTTCCCAACAATCAACGGTGCCAGATCCATGATCAGAATAATAAGCCCCTCTAATTCCACAAACATGGTTCTTTCCAGAAGCTATATAAGAATAAGCTGTGGTTTTATAATTTGAAGGAACAAGATCTGTACCTGACGCCATCAAGCTCCAACAAAAAACTTGAGATGTATTAGCTAAGATCCCACAAAGGAAACCTTCGCCGCCCGATATAGCTGCCATTGGAGGAACTTGAGAAGCAGATTCCAACGAAGGTAGTGAAGTTGAAGCAGATGAAGTAGTAGCAGTAGTAGTAGTGGCAGAAGAAGAAGAAGAAGAGCTGCTGTTTTTGCTCCAACATATAACTTCCTGTTTCCCACTGGCATCAATGGCACAGAAGAAGCCATCGTCACCGAATGCGGCGGAGATGGGACCCATCGATCCGAACCCAGATGCGGAAATGGCGGAAATAAGGAGTAGAAGAAGGAGAAACACGGTGGTTTTGAGGATTTGCATGGCCGCGGGTCCTTGTTGTTAACGTCGTTGCTTTGTTCTTCTCCTTCTTGTTTGTTGTCATGGAATTGAAGTGGAAATGCAAGGTTGTTTGTTTGAGCTTGAAGTGAGCAATAGAAAGAGAAATGGATAGTTGATGAGGTTGGTGACGAATGACGATGAAAGAACGTGGGTGTCGCCATTCTCTCTCTCTCTCTCTCTCTCTTTTGTTTGTTTTTCTGGTTTTTTTTTTTTTTTTAACTGTGTTTCGTTGGTTCGGACCATTAGTGTTTCGAAACTACTACGATAACCAAAGCTGTCCAAAATAACTGTTAGCTGTAATCACTTTTACCCGCCAACGGTTATAATCATCAAATTACTACTCCAAGTAAATTTTATTGTTATTTCAAGCATATTGACTACAAAGAATCTCAACTATCCAACTAAACATGGTTTGATGCAGAGCTATGACTGTAACTTAAAACTTTTTGACTTAAATTTAAATTAAATTATAAAAAATTTTATTTAAATTTAATTAAATTAAATAAATTATACGATTTATGAATAAATATAATCAAATATCTCTTATTTTGCATTAAAAATTTGTGAGAATTGTAAAATCATAAAGCATTTTTTTCGATCAAATCTTCAAATTTTCCAGTTAATGCATATGCAAATAGGAAGAGTGTTTTACTGAGCTGATATTTTTCCTAGTCTGCAAAACGACGGCCCATCTGATAAATAAACAAATGAAGGGAAAAAAAAGGCAGTTTCTTACACTTTTTAAGGTGCATTGTTTGGGTTGCATTGATGGGCATTAGTGTGCCTCACTTCCCATTATCCTGATTTGGTTTTACATGAGACAATTTGGTGGTATTAAACAAATATAGAAATGTGCCCATTGCCAATACCCAATTGTTAAATTCAGAGCTTTACTTTGGATTACAGTAAACAAAACAACCAATTACAAAGAACCACTATCCCCCTTTTTTTCCTTCTTCTTTTAATCATATAAATTTTAATAAAAAAATATGGACCAAAAAAGTAAAACTTGGTTGGCAACTTTCATAAAATTTTATTAATATTTGCTGCTCAATACTTTCTCTTTCCCATTCCTACAACCAGAAGACAAAACTACAATTATAAAAAAATAAGTCCGCAAGCTTAATTCCAACTCACCGCATAACTTTCTTTCAATTTCTTTGAGGTAACCGATTCAGTATTAAAAAAAATTATAGATAGGGTTTGTTTAATTAGTGTCTATAGGTATTGATTAATGATTTTTTATTTGTTATTTTGAGAAAGTATTTTGCATTTAATATATTATGTTAACTGAATTCAATAAAAATTAATGTGTAATTTTTTATATATATCACTTTAATTAATGTCATTAGACATTATTAATATTTTTTTTATAGATATTAAAATTTGAATTTTAAATTAATTGGATGTTATCTTATAATTAAAATTCTCTTTATTATTTTTTAATATGTTATTATTAAATATAATTTTAATCACTATTTATAAATTTTACTTAAATAATTCGTAAAAACTCTTATAAATATAAATAATATTAAAAAATAAATAATAAATAACAAATGAAATTTCAACTCCCGTGAGCTAACTTATCTAAGCATTAATACCTTCTCACAATTTTATCACCGGACTAGAACCGAATCCAATCACCTCATTAAGTCGGCTTAGAAAAAACCCATTTTTTGTATTTATTAATAATTATGGGAAAAAGAAGTAAAAGCACGAGAATTAAGAATATGTATTAAAAAAAAATACTCTTAAACAAGAAGAAGGCTGAAATACGACAAGAAATGTAATCAGACAGCAAAGTTTATGCCTAGAAATTGAATGCAGAAGCAATCAAATTTATTGCTGGCCAAAAAAAAACAGAATACGGTGACGGTGATGGTGATTGTGGAGTGAGGTGTTTCAAAATTCTGAAAGTACGAAGGGACCATTAAAATGAAATAAGAAAAACAACTTTGATTGCTCCAAAAAACCAAAATCCAATTTTGAATTTTCTTTGCTGGGTTTTGGAACTAAAATTCTGGGTCAATTTGTGACATACTTGCTGCCAAAACTAGTATCCTAGCAATTATAAACTCCCCGATCATGATCACGTGGTTGCTTGGTCAGCCTGTCTGGCTTTTTTTCAGCTAAACGACTGTATAGTCAACCTGAATTTTTTTGACCGATTTCCAAATTCCTCAGTCAAAACTACAATATCCAATAAATAGCCAATTTGGGGGTTTTCAGATCTTCCAAAAGAGCTAATCATGTTTACGTTTATTTGCATAGGATCCATCTTTATTCTTTTTAAACAAATTAAAATCAATTTTGCCAAAAGATTAACTCTCAAGTCAAATGCTATTATTGGAATCCAATGTGATGAAAAGTGAAGCCAGTTAGGAACCCCAGACTTTCACTGTGGAAGAAAGGTTTGATTTTCCAAGCAGATTTTGGTGTCGATGCACGGTCACTATCTGGTGATATTGAAGCCATTCCATCGTGCTGAAATATATATAAAAATATACTATATATACATATAGATACATATATATGTATGGTGAGCCAGTGAGGGGTGTCGATCCATCATCTCCAGGATAAGAAGTGGGGGCAGTATATTTTAGGGGGACTCTGATCAATGCATGTGGGACTGTCGTGGGAGAAGATTTTTGCTTGAAATTCACCCTAGATTTTGTTTTCTTGTTTTACAATGTTATGCTACTTTTGTTTTCAATGTACTTTAATTGCCTCTATACTCGCTCAGCTGCAGTAGGGCAGTAGCGTGTTAACAAACTGCTGGCTAGCGGGGGCAGTGAAACTGCAGTAAGGAATCAAACAAATATAATATACCAGTATTTCTTTTCTTTTTGTCAAGTGTACTGATTCGTATAATTGCAAATTAAAAGTTAAGAGGAAAGAAAGGGCATTGTCTTTTTTCCCACAAAGATGGTTATTAAATCACCGAGATTTGGATATATGATGATTGCTACTATCTAAATCTAATTTGGATAATAAGTAAATAATAAACAAATTCAGGTATATATTAGTTAAACGAATTCAAATATTTTAAAAATTATATATCTCTAATCTCCTACCATCTTTGATCTTTCCTGAGTTCGATAAAGGCGTATGTAACCTGCAGGACCCTTACTAATGATGTAGCTACACAAGAATCTGATCTCAATCATAAGCTTAGTTTTAGAAGACAAACATATCGACAATAAGTAATAAATTTTATTGCTCTTTTTCCCACTACAAAGTACGAACAGTGGCTTAATACTAGGAAAATCATTTGGTGTACATGTTCTTGGACTGAACAGCTTTATCTGACAATTAAAGGGTCTATTTTTGCCGAGCACAGTTTAAACTAAGTGAATAAACAAGGCAGATATTACATCACGCGGGAGGCTATGGCCGCCTGAGATAAGCCACACCAAGTGGGGGAAAAAACCAGAATAACAGTGTTCAGAACGTTTGCCATGCCAAGGGGGCTTAATTCTTCACAGTTGTTACATGCTTAAGAAGCATTTGGACAACATCATCTGATACTCTTGCAGCCTCATGTTTCAGGTGGAATATCTTCGCTTCCATCCCTATCTCTAGCCGCTTCACGTTAGCACCGGAATCTCCACTGGTCTGTTTGATGACCAAACGACAAATAAAAAAACTACACAGTTGAAAACTATATCATGAGATGCAAGGTGATAACAGAAAGCTTCAAATTCTCTCTAACAATCTAAAGGGATACCCTCAAGAAGTATTTACCTCGGCAACTTTCCGCTGGAACCCTTTCTCCACTTGAGCTCGATATTCAGCAATCTCTTTTTCAGCCTCTTCCGTGGCTTGTTTCAGCCGAGCCATTTTTGCTAAATGTAGAAATTCAGACAACAAATAAGTAAGGGGAAACACTTCAGAACTCAAAATGCAAAATTATAAAAACAAACCAATTAAACATTTCCTCAGACCACAGACTTGTAGGAGCCTAAAATAAGCATACAAGAAGAAGCAAGAACGTACATGTGAGCTATATTAATCTGATTCTTCATTTTGTTGAAGTACCCATGTCGGACATGGTTATGGGATCCTCCAAAGATATAGAAAAACATAGAAAAAAAAAATTAAGCATATCAATGTCAGATACATACCTGTATCCAACACTCATCCCCAAATCCAAGTACCATGGCATGTGAGTGAACATACATGTGTAAATGACGAGTTGCAAACAGATGGATAGAACACAACAAAAAAGGATGATACAGCCAACTCTTCCATGGGGGTCGTGAAGAGGACAATCTTTTCTTTCCCTTTTCTTTCTCCTTTTAAAATTCAGGGATATATTCACACCAATATTTGCAGGTATAATTGACATATAAATGAATAGAAATAAATATTAATATATGAGACTAAACCCGTATAAAACATTTACAAATGGTCCAATCCTTAAATCTGTCAAAAAAATAAATTAGAAGAATGGTTACCATTTCTGGCAGCATTGACGATGTGCTGAGCTTCCTGTACTGCAGCGAGCAACTGCTGGATTCCACCTATTGACTTCCATGTTTTCCATACAATGCAAAAGCTAACTTTCAAGAACAAGATTGGTTATAACAGTATAATTAGCAAGTCTGCAAAGCCAAGAAAACCGCACTCGTAATCATAACAGTTAAGGTACTTCAAGGTGTAAAAAAAAATAAAAATAAATATGTCGCACATGATGAAGTCAAGAATCTCAACAGATAAACGAACTGCAGACTCAGAAGCTCATTACCATGGTATCAATGTATAAAAAAAAAAAAAACTGCTTGAGGTTTATTGGACAAGTTCGATCTTTGATGCTGTTGAGGTAAGCAATTATCGAACTAGGCCAATTATATTGTTAAACTTAACAAAATCAAAGCTTATAGGCTTATAGCCATTAACCGTAATGTCAAGTTCTCGAGGACATAATCAGCTCAGTTTTCCCACAAAGTTTAGTCCTAAATTCTGATTTGACTTTTACACTACGTTTGGTAGTAAGAGAAAAGGAAAATGAGTAGATTTGCAACTTTCCTTTCCCTCAAAATCTTTTCATTCCAAATGTGGGAGAAAATATGCATTCAACTTAAATTAACAATTTTATTTATAACTTTACCCTAGACCTCTTTCTCTCTATTCTCCATCCGCCATACTTCCTCTCCTTACTTTGTTCTTCCCTCGCCTTCTTCCTTTCCCTCCATTTTCCTTCCTTCATACCAAACATAGTGTTGGGTAGAGATTTTGCAGTTAGGACAGGAAAGTTCATTTCAATGGAAGAACTATAGCTACATTTGCAAAATGGTAATAAGCAAGACACTGACTTTAACCTCAAAAAAACAGGTAAGATTCAAATCTGCATAAGATACAAAATAAAAAAACTAAAATTAGTTGTTAAAGACAGAGACAAAATTAAGTTAAAGATTTTTCTTTAAATCCTATCATCATCTTAAATTGTATTATAGCTAAGAGGCTTTTTTTTTTTTTAATCCTCACGAATTCAGTTGGAGGAACAAAAGACTTGAAAGTGAGATCTAAAAGGAAACCATCAACCAAAACTATAGGAACTGAAGTAAAAAAGAGTATATATATATATATATTCTCTCTTTTTCTGCTCTCTTGGTTTTATTCTCTCTAATGAACAACAGAACACAAAGTTATGATCTTTTGGCAGGAAATTAAAAGCCCATATGAATTATAATGGAGATAATAAGAAAAGATTGGGAGATATTTTGGGTTTACCTTGGGAGAAATTCTCGATTTTTTCGGTCTGAAAATTTCAGTAGAAAACTGAAGGACGCTCGGTTTGACCGATGCAACGAAGGAAGGAAAAAAACGACGCTGTTTAGGGACTCAATTGTTGACCGTGCAACTGAGCAAAAACGACGCTGTTTTACCATTTCCAAGCAACTGAGCAAACACGACGCTGTTCTCACGGTATTGGGGCCTCAATTGTTGACCGTGGTTAGTACTAAATGCTCATTGGCCCAACATGTCCGAAAATTAAAATTAAAATTAAAATTTAATTGAATCTGGTTTAATGGTCAAATTATTATTCAAAATTTAATAAAATATT
>JBBYHO010000022.1:1603899-1618681 GCA_038382025.1 Adansonia gregorii | reverse complement strand
CACAATTTTAAAGTAATTCACAATCGTAATTTGGTAGATTTCTGGACGCATCAGTTCGTACAAAATCATGCGCATGAATTGATTCTAAATTGCGATAGGCATTCACATATATAAGATCAAGGTAATTATCAACTTACAACACCATTCAAGGATTTAATGGCACCGTCCACTTCATCAGCAGAATTGTACGTTACAAAACCAAAACCCCTTGATCTACCACTTTCCCTGTCATAAATGACTTTCGCTTCCAAAACCTTGCCTTGCTCACTGAACAAGGTCTCAAGTGCTAAATCATCAACACCCCATGAAAGGTTACCAACATAGACACGATTTGAAGCTCCCATAGGGGGACCACCTCTTGCTCCTCTAGGAGAAAATTCTTCCCTACGAGGAGAAGGAGGGCCAGAGTTTACCCTCAACATTCTCCCATCCAATTCCTGCAACCAGTAAGTGCAAACAGAAGAGAATTTTATGATGACCCGAGTTCAAGCTTCTGATAAAAACTATAGACTTATTATGAATTGATTACTTTTTTGGGGTTATTAGCTATTAATACAGTGAAAACTTAAACACACTGGCCATTGCCAAACAACCCTTTTCCCATCCATGATGCTGCAAAAGAGAATGTCGAAAAAAAGAGAAGGAAGAAAGAATAATGCTGTTACTTCAGATTTAATAAAATTCATACGCAACTGTGGGTTTTAAAGCCAGAAAAAGATGTTAACCCTCAAACTGTTCTAATAATGACAAATAAGAAAACAGTCATGATGAATATTCTAAACTAAAAAAAGAATAGTCACATGGTTTAAATAGACATGTAAACAAAGCAAATCCAATTAAGAAATGTTCAAAACACTATAAGTTCACTGCATATGACCCCAAAAGATGACTTACATAGCCATTGAACTGTTGAGCAGCAGCTTCGACTTCCTCGATTGTTGACATGGTTACAAAACCAAATCCCCTACTTCTCCCAGTTACCTTGTCATAAATCACCTGCCAAAAGCAATGATTCCACCGCATCAAACGGAGTGAACATTTTGTTTCTCAACTTAAACAAATTATTAAAGTGAAGACATAGGGTTCATAATGCTCCAATCCAAATCAATGCTCGATTCAATCACCGAAAGGACAACTTATACCAGCATTCATGTCGAAATAAATTTGGACCAAAAAAAGTCTTCCATACTATAATTCAACAATTAAGCAATAAGATACATATTGCTTTAATTGAAATAAATGTTTAATTAAACAACCAAAGGACAACCATTTCTCTGAAGCTTCGTACTTTATATCATGACTACCCTTGAATTAGCTAACTATCTATCTAAAGTTTCAAAATTCAGCAACCAAGTCCAAAATAAAAAGACAATAAAACAAAGCCAAACTCATTGAGAAACATAAACTTGGCAAATTACTTGGTAAAGAAGAATTAAAACAAAAGTACCTCAACCATCTCAACATTTCCAGCGCTTCCAAACAAACCAGCAAGTTGGGCACTATCCACACTAAAAGGAAGATTACCCACAAAAAGTTTCAAGTCAGGGGAGAAACTAGGAGTCCCTTCTCCTTCATCATCAGTACCAAGTAAAAATTCTTCCTGACCGTACTCAGATGAAACAGAAACGTTTGTAACTAACTTAGAAGAAAAAGAAGGCTTTTTGGTTAAAAGCTCAAAACTTTGAAGAGCAGAACAGAATAGAGGCTGTGCGTGGAGCTTGTGAGAAAGAAAGGAGAAGGAAAGTGAAATGGGCCTTGAGTTTAATAAAGAAAAGGTTTGGGGTTTGAGAGATGGGAGTGTAAGAGATGAGGCAGATGTTGCAGACATGGCTTCTTTTGCTTTTTAGCCTTTGTTTTTCTGCCTTGCTCAAGAGATAAAAGATAAGGCTTTTGAAATGGAAGAAGGGTTTTAGAAGATGAGCTGAGCTTTAGACTTTATATAGGGGAAATTGAAAAGATAGTCCCCTCCCCCCCCCCCCCTCGGAAGGCAAGTTGCCTACTTGGGGGCCTTGACGGCCGTAATTTGGATTACATATTTTGAAATTTGGGCCGTTAGATTTTGTTGATAAGATACAGATTGCCGTAGATATTCTTCCCTACAAAAAGCTTTGGACTTTACTTATGGTTTCACTTTCCTCCTGCTCTTTTTCTTTGTCTCGATTGTGTCATTTGCATTAGGGCCTGACGCCTGAAGCCACCCAATAAAAGGTTACAAATTCAGTTGAAATGGGGCTTCACGTTGTCCTTGGTCCAACAATTAAAAGATATAATTAGACCCAAACAAAGTACGAGTCGAAAAACTTAAAAGGACATTTTTTAAGTGCAAAAGCATTTTTTATACATTACAATTTTTTGATTTTCGAAGGCTTGAGCAAATTATATTTTCAGGTTGCATTGAAATTACAGTGAAGACTTTTTTTTAATTATAATTAGATATATTATACATAAAAATTAATCACTAAACCATTATTAATCAAATAAATAAATCAACTTGAATATAAATAAAAATTTAATATAAAATTAAATAAATCTCATGTACGATGAAACTTGAACCTAAGACCTCAACATCTCAGGATCTCCTTATTGCTACTAAATCAATGCCTTATTAGCAACTTAGACTATGGGCTAAACCATCAGGAATTGGGATTTCAAATAGGCAGATAGATAGAAGCTAGCGGTTTGTTTTCCCATCACTTCTTGCAGGCAACAGAAAAGTTACGCAATAGCAATGTAAGGTGCACAGAGCATCACTAGGGTTTTGTATAGATTGCCTTTTGGGATGTACACGAGTTTAACTGTAATCTTAATTCAATTAGTTCATATAGTAATTTTTAAAACTCGATCATTAGAAAATTTAAAGTTCGATTCTTAAATGAAAATTTTTTTTATATTTAAAAAAATAACGCCTATGCTATAAAGTAAAAGAATGCCCAAAAAAAATTATAAGATTTCAAGATGAAATGATCGAACATACAAATTAATCATCTGAGCAATAAACATAGAAAGAAAAAAAAGCAAGATAATTCATTTTTTTCTGAAGGCTTAAAAGTAAACTAGTAATTTGAATGTCTGCTATATTCTATTCCTATTGTTATGATCAATTTAACAGTTCTATTATCTATTAAAAAGTCAACGTTGATACAATCGTCTTGTGGTAGTTGTTTGTTGCAGGTCTCATCAATTATGGATATGGAAAAGGCAATCAATCTTCTAGAAAGTTCAGATATTTGACATCCAAGAAAGTTTAGGGGAGAGAGATCTTTGACCCCTGAATATATTGATACAAATCATGGAATCTCCATAATATCACATCTGATGAGCTCTTGTTTAGGTCTGTCGAAAGTTAGTTTCTCACCGTTTTTCCTTTTGAAACCTAATAATTTACGTATCGGAGGCTGCTCCGAAAATAAAACTCACTGGATGGAATGCTATCAATAAACAACAAAGGATCCAAGATTTAGTCTCATTAGATTATGTAATCCAAAGTAACATTTAGTATGTTCGATATTTAAATTCCATCGATAATCTCTTTTTCGCATTCAGACTAGGAAAAATTAAAATTAGAGGTAGTTGACACAGTTATTGCAATGACCTCAACTCCATTTTTGCTATCTGAAGAAAAAGTCGCGCCTTCTCAGAAATTTAATAAAGAGAGGAATGCACCAGAAAGACTTCACAATTATTGTCATTTCATCATCTCAAGATCTCAACATCTGTTACAGTTTATATATATAAATATATATATTTATATATGTATATCTAAAAAGAATATATTCGCCGCCAGCATGATGACAGGATTTGCAGCCCATCTAAGCAAAGGCTCAAGTCCTATTTTGTTTTGATTGGTTTTGACAACTTTGATACCTGCCTGATTAATGAATAAGATATCTTAGCTAGGAAATAGCAGCCAATACAAAATTCCCAGAGGATAGAAATCTCACATATATATATATATATATATATTCTTTTGCAATTAGCACCTATAACTGCACTCATAACGAGTGTCCGATTGAAAGTGTATCACGTAAGTTTGCTCAATTTTTTTAATTTTTTTATATATTTAAAAAATACGATTTCATATTTTTATTTAAATATATTTTAAATATATATATTAAATATAAATATTTTAATAAAAAATTAAAATTTTAATTAATGTCAATTTTAGAAAATAAATGATAATATTGTGTTTTATTATCTAATAAGTAAAGATATTTATGAGTTTAATTATTTATTTGATATTTAAAAAAATTAGATAACAAAATTAAATATAAAAATAAGATTTATAAAAAATTAAATCCGTTTAAAGGAAAGCTCACTTTCTAAACTCAAACCTAATTTAACTTATTTTACCCTAAACATTAAATAAAGAATTGCTTGAGGAATTGCCTCAATTAAAGTTAAGCCCTCTATTGTACATATAAAACTTAAGAGCATATAAATATAATAGTTCATATTTATGCTCATAACATCCTCTCAATGCTCCCAAACCCCTCCCCCACCCCAAAATAAAAATCTCAATCTAATAAAGAAAATTAGACAAACTTGATTCTTGGAAGGCAGCTTAATGATCTGAATCCTCTCGGGGATTGAGCAAAATATTATTTTTATTTTTATTATTTCAATGATAATTATTCTATTAAAAAAACTGTCAAAATTAATTAATCAATTTAATAGAGATTGTTTTGTAATAATATATTATCAATGTTCATCTCGCTTATAATAAGTCTTGGTTGATTCAATCTTGTCACATTTACATGTTTAATTAATTTATTTATATTTTAAAATAAAAATAATAGTTTTTATTTTATTTTATTTTTGTATATTGAGAAGAAAACAAAAATAGAGTTACAGATGAGGGAACTGTAGCTTGATGCATTGAATTTTCCAACTACCAGATCAAGTGGCCTGGCATTGCCCAATGAAATTTGGAGAAAGATAGATTCATGTTTTTAACCCATTTTATGTAATCATCAAAGTGATAATCAATGGATTAACAAAAAAGAAAAACCCCAATTAATATGAAATTCGAATTTAATTTATTTATAATTTTTTTATTTTGAAAATACATTGCTTTTGTACCATAAAAATTATTATTATTATTTTTTGTTGTTGTAATAAAATAAAAAAATAAATATTCTAGTTCAAATTCACTCCAAATTAAAAGTATAAAACCAATTATTTGTTCTCAACCTTATATATTGGTTGGTTAGCAAATTACAAGAGCTTATTATTAGACTTAATAATTTTATTTATTTTTATGTAATATAATTATATTTAAAATATTAAAATATTATATCTAATAATTTATATTAAATAAATTTTAATATTTTAATATTATTTTTATATTATTTTTATTATTTTTTATATACTGATCTTTTGGGTTGGGTGTGAAACTAAAATGGTACTGTAACTGTACCTTTAACTGCTGCCTCCCTTTTCTCTTTTTTGTTTTTTTTTCTTTTAATCCCTAATTTGGCAGCCGTCTTCAAAATTTAGTCGTCTTCTGCTTCCATTACTCTTTTACCTGGAGGAGGGTTGATCCTATATTCTGAGGGTACTGTTTACCCACAGGCTCAGATTTTGTCCTTCGAATATTGTTCTCAAATATAGTAAGTTAGCTAATAAGGAAAAAAAAGTGACCCCCCTTTTCTTTTTAACCTAAAAGACTAATTTGTGAAGCTACAAAATTTCATCCTTTTATTATAAGCAATTTTCAATATGGGATTGAAGATTGATGTCCAAGTTGTTACTACAAATGAAAGTAATAATCTTTACAATTACAAACCAAGCTGATTTCTTTTTATTGGGATTAAGCCATTAGGGCTTGATAAATAAAAAAATGTTCCTCTTCCCAAGTCAAAACAATAATACATCATCCAATCTGTCTTCCCTGGATTTATGTATGTATATATATATATATATATTTTTTTTTTGGGGGTTTGGTGAGAAAAAGGTTATATTATTCCTTATTTTATGGCCGCAATAAACCCATAAAGAAAATCCTAATTTCTGTCTCAATTAAAGTAGTTTGATTGTTTTGTTTGATGATATTTTTCCAGTGCATTGTGCTAATTCAGAATTAAAAAAAATGTTAATTTTGATTTTATTTGGAAACTTTAGGGAAATTCCAATCTTTCCCATTAAAGAAAATAATTTGCTTTCATTAATTATGTACTTGCAATATACAAAAACTGTAAAAATTTATGGAGAAAATATCTAAATATTTCAATGTTAATTAGGAAATATACTTGAAAAGAAGAAAAAAATTTGCTTTAGTCTTAATGGTAACTTGTATCGGTTAATAATAACAAATTTAAAACTCTTTGAAATATCTTGATCTTAATTTGGAGCACCATGAAAGTTGAAAATATCTTGGTTTATTTAACAAATTTGTTTCGGAATTACAACTGCTTTTAGGGTTCTAAAATTAAAGGAAAAAAAACCCATTATTCTTCAAATTATTTTGAAGAGGTTTATGCTATATATTGTGTGTGAAATATTATTATTTTGAAAATATCCAAAAACATCTATTTTCAATTCATTTTAATTCATGAAAAATTACTATATATTTAAATTTGTTGTACTATTTGGGCGATCGATCAAATCGTTCAAAATGATTATCAGTAACTTTTAGTATTTGAACGTCCAAAATGATTATCTGCCCACTTAAGCGATCGAGACTATCTGCCCAAAATGGTTATCGTTCACTTGGGCGATTGGGTCAATTGCCCAAAATGGCTACCAGTTAACTTTACCATTTGGGGCGACCAGAATGGCTACCGATCAAGTTTACCATTTAAGCAATCTGGCGGCCTCCAAAAATGACTTTTACTATTTTGACGATCAGATTGGGCGATTAGGCTATTAGTCAGCTTTCACCATTTAAGTGATCGTATAACCAGGCGATCGCCAAAACACCAGCTGACAACAATGTGATCTCGAAATAGTATGACTTCAGGACTGACACTTCTCGAATAATGGCAAATTGACAGAGTCGATCTTAGGGCACCATAGCCTGACAATTAGCTCGGTGCTAGTCATATCACCATCAAATCACCTGACACTATGTCCTCAGACAATACTTATAAAAAGATAAGCAAACTCAAAGATAAAAGACTCTCTCCAATTTTTTGAATCTTCATTGCTATATCTCCAAACACCCGCATATTAACTTAACCATCGAAGAGGATCCCGAAATATTAACTCCAACAACCTTCTAATCTTTTTTGTGTTGCAAGACCACACTTGACCTCAACGAGATTCAAAGGAACAATTTAATATTGGATTATATTTTTTTTATTTATGCCTAAAATAATTTAAAAAAATAACTAATATGAAGGAGTGTTAGTGCCAAAAGAAAAAGGACAAAAAACCATGGGTTGGACTCAATTATTGTACATTTTACAAGTCAAAATTACAAATTTTATAATAAAATATATATTTTTTTCTTCTAATTTTTTTTAACTTTCTCTAATAAAAAATTTTCCAAAAAAGATATTTAACTAAGGGTAAAAATAGAAAATTCATTTCATACTATGATATTTTAAGAGGTAAAATAAATAAATAAATAAATGAAAGCATCCCTGTTAATGGGCAATGGCTTTTCTTTTTCTTTCTTCAAGCACAAAAAAGTCATTCTTATTTTATTTTTAAAAAATTTTTCTTGGCTTTGATTTGCAGTAATGGTAAAGCTTTTCTTTTTCTTACATATAAATATATAATACATATATTTCCTCTCTCTTCCGCATTGCTTGAAAGGAGCCCACACCCTTGAAAATATATATGATATTTAATAATACCAATCTTTCTCTCTCAATGAACTAAGCTCTCTTTGTTCTTTCTCTCTCTCTTAGTGAAAAAAAAAAAAAAGTCTTTTCTGCAAGATCTACTTTGTTAGAACTCAAACTTGAGATTGCAGAGACAAGGACGGCCGATAGCAGATAAGCTTCAGAAAACAATCCTTTTCATAAACTTTTACATGAAGGTAAGACCAAAACATTTTTTGTTTTCGTTCTCAAAAACCCTAAGCAAGTATGTAGTTTTATTTAGCTTTGGTTAGCCTCTTTCTTGCTTTTCTTTTTTTTTTTTTTTGCTTTTCTTTTTCTTGGTTTTTGGCTTTCTGGGTTTCTTCCTTTACGTGTAATCTACCTTGGGATTGTGCAAACTGCGTTTTTATTTTTTTATTATTATTTTTAGTTCTTGAGCTGATGCAGATTCATGGAACTTGATTTTATTCGCTTTATAGATGTTTAGTTCATTTTGGGTTTCTTTTTTGGGGTTGTTTTCTTTTTATTTGCTTTTTTGCTTGCTTTGTATTGTTTTAGGAAGATCTGAGCTGGGTTTTTAAGTTACGGTTTTTATTTTGCATTTTTTCCTTTCATGCTGGCCGGTTTTGTGGTTTTGGATGGAGCTGCTATTAGTTTTTTTTTTCTCTTTTGTTTATTTTGGTTTGTTCTGTGTGCTGATCTTTATTACTATTGTTTAGCATTGAGTGAAACTTAGCTTGGAAAGTGAATTGGTGATGATGTTGAATGCTTGCCTGCTGGAATAAATTCATTGTACCCTTCTTTATGTGAATGTGAATAAACTAGCTAACCACGCCAGTTGGTGAAATTATGAGGTTCACTATATATGGACTCTTTGAGGATTTTGTCTCTGGATTTGGAACGTATTTTGTTTTGAAGCTGGGCCAAATGGCTTTTTCGTGCTACATTTTTGTTGTACTTCATTTTCAATGTTGATCGGTTCTTTGATTTGTTCGTGTTGTATTGATTTTTTAATGTTTATTGTAGTTTATCCAGGTTGACTGATTTAGTCGGGTTGTAACTTTGCAGGTGCCTTCGAAGTAGGAATTTGTTTGGATATTTTTGTTGTTCTTCTCATGCACTGAAGCTCAAAATATCTGTCATTTTATCCTGATTCAAGTTATTGGTAAAGTACTGCATGAATTGGAGTAATAACAACTTGTATCAGGCGATGAATGCGTCGGGAGGTTACATGTGGTCTCAACAGTAGTGTGTTAGTGGATTGGATTGCAAGCATTAAATTGGCGTCTCCTGGTTGCAGCTGGGGTTGGAAATTTGTTCTGTTAGAAGTGGTCATTGCACTGATTCTGGGAAAGTGCTTTTTAGATGCCTGCTAGTCCTGCTGTGCCAGGGCTATTGTTAGATTTACACACCTTTGCTAGCAAGCTTGGAGAAAACGGGCTGGATTGTTTGCTTTATCTTAGAAATCATGTTTTGTTAAAGAAGTTGCTTCCTGCTGATTGTATTCTGATGGGTAGCATCTCTTCTCAGGAGATTCAGGCTGTAAGCAACCATGTAATTGTGTAGCTTCTTGAGCATCGGAGGTTCTTTTACTATTCTGAAGAGTTATTTGGATTCTGTACTGCACTGTAACTTGTATATCGCCTAAATTTCTACTTTAGAACATGGAAGCTGAGACAGGGACTGCTAACCACCAGCCTGGTGTTCCTAATCAGATGCTTCCTGCTGCTTTACCTGCTCTTCTAATATCGATTGGATATGTTGACCCTGGAAAGTGGGTTGCAACTGTTGAAGGAGGTGCACGTTTTGGTTTTGATCTTGTAGCCCCCATGCTTCTTTTCAACTGTGCTGCCATTTTGTTTCAATACCTGTCTGCTCGAATTGGTGTAGTGACCGGAAGAGATCTGGCCCAGGTACAGTTCATTTATTACAAGGTTTTTTTTCCTCCCGGTCTTTTGCTATATGATTGTTGCATGCGACTATGCCACTTACAGTGGGAGAGAGAGAGAGGGAGGGAGGGAGAACCGTAGAGCCTTTACCAACAAAAGATCTGAGTACAACAAAAAAAACTGTGACAAATTGTAAATGAGAAAATATTGGAGATCAATAAATGGAGAGAGAGGGAGAGAGAGAGAGAGAGAGAGAGAGAGAGAGAGAGAACCGTAGAGCCTTTACCAACAAAAGATCTGAGTACAACAAAAAAAACTGTGACATTGTAAATGAGAAAATATTGGAGATCAATAAATGTAGAAGACAAAGCCAAGTTGGTTCCTTTTAACTATAATACACGAGGGATTATTCCATTTATACGATACAATTTCTTTGACAGCTTAGTATCTTTGCCCACCTACTTAAAAGGTTGTACTAAAAGTAACAAAATTATGTAGTTATATTTGCAAATATAATATTTTTAATTATTTTTTCCATGTACTAGAACTCCCTTTTTCTGTGGATGCATGCTTATTAATCCATAATTAAGTGCTTAATGAGGGTGTTTATGTGCCTAGGTTTGTGTGCGCGTTTTCGTGGATGTCTCTTTTGCCCTTTTCATGATACTTATTTAAGCTTTTAATTTTTTGGTGATGATAGATTTGCAGGGATGAGTATGACAAATCCACTTGTATATTCTTAGGAGTTCAAGCAGAGCTTTCTGTGGTTGTCGTGGACCTTACTATGGTAGTTTTCTTATTGATGAGCTTGCATAATGCCTGGCAGCTTTTTCCAAATTATGGTCGAACTAAAGCTGCCGAAATTGGTGATTCCACTTTATAGAGAGAGTTTGTTTTCTCACTAAAAATGTCCTTATTTACCAGGTTTTGGGTGTTGCACATGGGATTAATCTTCTCCTCGGTGTGGATCTGTCCACTGGAGCTTTTTTAGCTGCTCTTGATGCTGTTTTATTCCCCGTTTTTGCCACCCTGCTGGTGAGCTGAACTGCTTTGTTTATTGCACAATCTCTCTCTTGCAACACCATCAACAATCTGATCGGTTTTCAATATTTAGGATCACTGTAGGGCAAGCTTCCTATGCATCTATGCAGCAGGTTTCATATTGCTTTCTTATGTTTTTGGAGTGCTCATCAGTCAACCAGAAATTTCTCTTTCCACAATGGGGATGCTAACAAAGTTGAGCGGGGAGAGTGCATTTGCCCTAATGAGTCTCCTTGGAGCAAGCATCATGCCTCACAATTTTTATTTACATTCTTTTATTGTTCAGGTATCTGTTATTGGACTTTGTACGTGCATGTTTGTACATGAATCTTGTGTATGGTCTCTTATTTTAGGTTTCAATGGATTGGGCAATCCTGTGTTCTTTGGAAATTTATTTTCACTAAAAATTTGATATATTCTCTAACATACTTGGATTTTAGAAGCCTTTTTAGAATCTTTAAACGTGGATGATGTCCTTGTAAATTTTTGGTTCCCCTGCATTCAGAATCAAAGGTGTTTGTATATGTTTTTAACTTATGTCTTTGAGAAGCATTGCATTTTTTATTTTTCTTTGTTTCTTTGAGGTTTTATTCAATCAGATGAACTGAAGTTAAGTTTGTCACGTAATTTATTCTTATTCTATTTTGTGCTTGCAAATTCATTTGATTCTGTTTTATGCTGGTGCACTTTTTTGGAGTTTATAAGTTTTGATGCGATTCATTGTCAATTCTCATTTTGTTCTCGTGTTCACAGCTGCATCAAGGACCACCGAATATTTCTAAGAGTATCTTATGTGACACCCATCTTTTTGCCATCTTCTGTGTCTTCAGTGGTATTTTTCTCGTAAATTACGTGCTGATGAATTCAGCTGCGAATGTGTTCTACAGTACCGGCCTTGTCTTGGTTACTTTTCAGGATGCAATGTCACTAATCGAACAGGTTCCCCCCCCCTCTTCTGATAAGCTATCGGTTATTATGAGAATCATGTTTGAATATGTCTCTACAATTCAATTGTGTATGTTAATAAGTTCCTTTCAAAAATGATTAAAACAGGTGTTTAGGAATGGTATACTGCCCTTAATCTTTTCGCTGGTTATGTTCTTATCTAATCAAATCACTGCATCAGCCTGGTGTCTTAGTGGGCAAGTTGTTTTGCATGATTTCCTTGGGCTTGACATACCGGGTTGGCTTCATCGTGCAACAATCAGAATTATAGCAATGGTCCCAGCCCTTTATTGTGTGTGGACTTCTGGAGCTGAAGGGATATATCAGTTACTAATCTTTACTCAGGTTATGGTAGCCCTTCTGCTGCCATCATCAGTGATCCCCTTGTTTCGGATTGCCTCATCAAGATCCATTATGGGTGTTTATAAGATTTCTCCGATCATGGAGTTCCTAGCGCTGGTAACATTCATGGGGATGTTGGGCTTAAAGATGGTTTTTGTAGTAGAAATGATATTTGGAAATAGTGATTGGGTTGGTAATTTGAGATTGAATGCCGGAAGTAGCATGTCCGTTCCTTTTGTCATTCTTCTTGTTACTGCATGTGCATCATTTTCTTTGATGCTTTGGCTAGCGGCTTCTCCATTGAAATCCGCTAGTTCCAGAAGTGAAGCTCATCCATCGAACTGGGATTTGAACAGAACTGTTTCTGAGGCAGCTGTGGAGAGAGTGGAAAATGATTCAAGTGAAACTAGATATCATGGAGAGGGATCTGCTTATATGCAGGAAAGATCATCAGCACGAGAAAAGTCTATTGAGAGTCATTCGGATTTATCTTTTCCAAATTGTGATGTGGATTTGCTTGCAACATCTGACCAGGAAATATGTCCGACTACTGGTCATGAGAACTCTGACCAGGAAATACGTCCTACTATTGGTAATGAGAACTCTTCTAATAGCATATTTCCTAGTCCCTTAGCGTGTAACAACCAGGAGTCAACATCCATAATCAAGTCGACTTCCGCTGTAGTTCATGAGGTAGTCGGTGATGATTTACCAGGCACCAAGATTCTGAGGATTGAATCGATGAAACCTGTCGAGAGAACTGTGAGTATAGAGGGAGATTTGCCGATTGAGAAAGACGATGATGATGGAGATACTTGGGAGCCTGAAGAGCCGTGCAAACCTCCTTCTGGAAGCATTTCCTCTTTGATACCAGATGGCCCTCCTTCATTTAGGAGCCTCAGTGGGAAAAGTGACGATGTTGGGAATGGAACTGGGAGTCTCTCTAGATTAGCGGGATTAGGTCGTGCTGCAAGGCGTCATTTAGCTGCCTTTCTTGATGAATTTTGGGGTCAATTGTATGATTTTCATGGGCAACCTACCCAAGAAGCAAAGGTGAAGAAATTAGATGTATTATTAGGTGTTGATTCAAAACCGTTAAAAGTGGATATAACTGGAAACGAGTGTGGTGGATATTTCCCTTCGGTAGGAGGAAGAGGATCTGATGCTATTAATTCAAGTCTGTATGAATCTCCAAAGCAGCCGAAGGTGCAAAATAGTGTTGATTCCTCGTATGGGTATTCAAGAGGATCTTCGCCCTTGTGGTCGAACCACATGCAGTTGTTGGATGCTTATGCTCAAAACTCGAGTCATCATATTGATTCTGCTGAAAGGAGGTATTCTAGTCTGCGTGCTGCACCATCTGCTGATGCATTGGACTATCAACCAGCTACGGTGCACGGATATCAGAGTGCATCTTATCTCAATCGAATTGCTAAGGATGGAGGCTCAGATTTCTTGAATAGTCAAATGGAATTGCCAGCATCAAAATCTCCTGCACTGGCCCCTACAAATTACAGAGACTCCCTGGCTTTTGCATTAGGGCAAAATTTGCAAAATGGGACTACTCCTGCTCAAGCGCCTGGATTTCAGAATGTTGCGGTTTCTAGAAATAGTCCATTGGGATCTGAAAGATCTTATTATGACATCAGCTACTCTGGAACTAATGATAATTCTGGCGTATCAGTCAATTCAAAGAAGTATCATAGCTTACCGGACATATCTGGGCTCTCTGTTCCTCATCAAAATCTGTATATGTCTGATAAGAGTGCTCGGTGGGACAGTTCTATTGGATATGGGTTGTCCATTGGACGTACAAATTATGAAAAATCCTTGTATTCAACTACTGGACCAAGGGCAGGAGTTCCTTTGGCCTTTGATGAGCCTTCTCAATTAAAGGGTTATAGAGATGCCTTGCCCCTACAGTTGAGGTCAAGTTCAGACACTGGATCCCTTTGGTCTAGACAGCCTTTTGAGCAGTTTGGTGTAGCTGAGAAAAGACACACTGCCGGCAGTGAAGCATTTGGAAGTCGGCCGAACTCATTAACTCGAGATGCTGCTTCTAGTGTGGATTTAGAGTCGAAGCTTCTTCAATCTTTCCGACATTGTATAGTAAGGCTCTTGAAATTAGAGGGGTCTGACTGGTTGTTTAGACAAAATGATGGAGCCGATGAGGATTTAATTGATCGTGTGGCAGCAAGGGAGAAGTTTCTTTATGATGCTGAAGCTAGGGAGATAAACCAGGTTGTTAACATTGGTGAACCTCAATACCTGTCTTCTGAAAGGAGGTATGGTTCTACACCAAATTGCGACGAGGCAGGTTTTGCCAACTTTTCAATTTCATCAATTCCTAATTGTGGGGAGGGCTGTATTTGGAAAGCCGATTTGATAATAAGCTTTGGAGTTTGGTGCATTCACCGAATCCTTGATCTATCGCTGATGGAAAGCCGACCAGAGCTGTGGGGAAAATACACTTATGTGCTTAATCGTCTCCAGGTATAATTTTTTGTATTCTCTTATCTAGTTAATGCATGTATTCATTTGCATGATTGTTGATTGTGATCATTGTTCCTCTAGCAGGTTAATATTAAGGAGTGAGTGTTGTTCTTATGCTATTATTTCACAATTGGTTTCTTTTTTAAGGTTCCATTTGGATTCAAACTGAGCCATGGTGAGGTGCGATTGGGGCCTAAAATGTCCCAATGCGTCATTGGTTTCATTTGGGAAGAAGGGTCAGCTTCCTTGGAAAAAAAGGTCCAACCCTTTGGAGCTTCAAGCTCCATTGCGATTGGTTTTTAATTA
>JBBYHO010000022.1:1549035-1599392 GCA_038382025.1 Adansonia gregorii | reverse complement strand
AAATTTAAATAAAATTTTTTTATTAATTTTAAAGTAGATTAATGTCCTTGAACTCTATTTATAAATATTTACTAATTTAAAATTTTAAATTCATTCAACATAATGTGGACTCTATTTTTAAATAGCTATTAATTTAAAATTTAAATTAATTAAATTACAAATTTAAATTAAAAATGTTATTAATTTTAAAATAAATTAATATCATTTAAACTCTATTTTTAAATATTTATTAATTTAAAATTACATAATTAAATATAATAATTTTTTTAATTTTAAAATTTTAAAAAATTATTTTCATAGATTACTTTTAGTACTTCTAAAATTTACACTCTTGTATATAAAAAATGCATAGGCCTGACTTGATTTCCCAGAAATCCCTTGCTGGAATTGACAGGGCTGGCCTACATGATAAAGGCTTTAAGATCAAGATCAGGGAAGGCACATTACTCCATTCCTGTTAAAATACTGTGCTATGCAATATTAAACGTGCAAAACGATCAAACATGGATCACATTTTTAAGCCAAAAAATTAAATGCCATATCAAAACAACTGTCTTTTCTCGTTCGAAAAGGAGAAAAATCTGTTTTTCGACCCATACATGAATCTAGGACTCAAGACCCTGTGATTCACCCCCCCATTCACATCAAGTTTGAAAATTTTGACGGGACTTCCCCTAAGAGAAATGGTTTTTAGCCCTATTTCTCAGTGCCAACAATCTTGACTGGGGGCAAGTGTCGTGCTTGAATTTATATATAATATGTTTATATTTTAATTTTTTTATATATATTTAAAAAATTATACTACGTAAACATATTTAAATATATAAAAAAATTAAATATCAAGTATAAATATTTAAAAAATAAAAAAATTAGAATAATATCAATACATGAAACTAAAACAAATGTTTTTATGAAGCCTTACATCAAGTAAACAACTAGGAGTGATGAACTTTGACCTTTGAAGTATGGATCAAGATCTTAGCTAGCAGCTGATCGCTACTTCCAATTTCCAAAATCACATGAACCACAACTTCCAAACCTACCGCAATTTTTTTCCCATGTAGAAAATAAATAAAATAATATAGGACAAGACAAAATGCTTGACAACCAGCTGGCTTTTCATTCATTGCCGTGATATTTTATATACTCTTTAAAAACTTTCTTTCTTTCTCTGTACACGGCAAATTTTGCATCTTGCTTTACTAATTAATTAATTGATAATAAGATATTACTATTTTTTTAATTAAACTATTATCAACCATTTTACTGATAAAGGGGTGATTTAATCTCTGTAAATTCGTTTGTTTTGACATCAATAATTTAATATTTAAATGTTACGATTGGTTCTTCTTTTTTGTTAACGTTAATCTCAATGCATGACTTGTACGAAATATGATGCAATTAGAAAGGCTATCTATCTAGTCAATTTTTTTTTTATGTACTAAGAAAAACTATTACTAATATATTTGCTTTAATTTAAAAAAATAACTTTAATGTTATGACACTGGTTAGTCTCATATGCATGATGTCAAGGTATTTAATAATCTAATCACAATTCAAAATTTTATTATTATTATTTTTTTAAAATTGATATAATTTTTTTATTATTTTAAATAATATTAAAAAATTTTAAAAATATTATATATTAATTTTTATAATTAAATTTAATTTATTTTTTATTATTTAAATAATAATTAAAATTAAAAAAAATTTATTCAAATAAAATTAAAGATAAATTAATAATTATGTGTACCGTGTTTGCGTTATTGATTCAGAAAAAGGCCCACTGGCCTTGGCCTCGCCCTTTGGAGGGACGAGAGATGGCTTTTTCAACGCTAAGGGCCACGGATAGTAGGTGGGATGTGAGGTCTGCAATCAAACATTTTTTTTTTTTTGAAAAAAAACCATATATATATATATATTATTTTCGAAATGAAATAGAAAAAAAAATGTTAACAATTTGACTTGTTTACCCAATTTAAGAGACTAAAAAATTAAAATAAAATTATCGTAATATGTATTTTTCAATTTAATTTATCCCCAAAAATCGACATTTCGTGTGGAATATTGACCTGAAAAACAATGCTTCAAAGATCCAATTCTTTTTTTTTTTTTTTTAAATGCTTAAGAATAGTTGAAAAATCTAAGCCACAAAGCTACATGACTCGATGACTTGATGCTTAAAAGCATGACTATTAAGCAAGTGCCAATAAAAATCTTATCTACCCTCCCCTTTTTCATACAACCAAAATTTTTTTCTAGATTTTAATATTTACTTGGAAATAAAATAATTCCAAAACATTTTCATTGCCAAAAGTCTTAAAACGTTTAAGCTGAGTCGAGAATTGAGATTAATATATATAGCACAAGAAAGGGATTGATATTCTAACAATAATAATTTTAACCATGATATGATTATTTGATAGAAATATAATATAAAAAAATAATTACAATAAAGTAAAGTATAAAAAGAGATTATAAACATTATATAAATTACAAATATATCAAATTTATATAATATAAATTATTAATATAAATACGTAAATGAACCATGCTTAGATCGATGATCCAAATGAAACAGACCGTGCATGTGCATGTAAGACATAAATCAAAGAATCTTTCCTTGTTATAGAATATCTATGTGATTGGGGGGTTTACTAATAAATAATTAATTACAATCTCTTTAACTAATTCATTTTTTTCTTTTGATATATATATATATGTATATATAAATATAGAAGTGAACTATTAACTATAAAAATCTAAAATATATCATATGTTATAATTAAGGAATATGAATTTTAAATTCATTATTATTTTAACTTATCAAAAGGCAAATTAATTCTTTATTTTTTTTTAAAAAAAAGACATGGTTGGTGAGAAAAATATGTTGGAAATACTTCAAAACAAGATCACCTTCGTGTAGAAACAAGTGGAATATTAAACATTAAAAATGATTAGAAGAGGTCGGTGATGTATGCATATATATATATATATATATATATATATATATTGAACAAAAGAAAGTTGGTGAAGTTTGAAAAGAAAATTCAATTAGTGTTAGGATAAGTTCAAACGATAGACACCGTTGTTGAAAATAGTATACCACCAACCCCTAATTTCTGAATTTGATGATGAAAATTATCAAAATATGAATAAGCCTCGGTTTTTTCTTTCATAAGGAGAGAGTTAATTCTCTCTTTTTGTTTAAAAAAAAATTTATTTTATAAATCTTAGATATTTAAATTGGAGTTTAAACTTTTAACTTAATTAACTTAATTTTTCTCCTTTGAGACATAAAAGTTGTATATATTACGATCATTATGACTATTAATTCCATTTATTAATGCTCTAAAGCTTAATTATACAAACTTAGCATTAATGAAGAAAATGCAATTTATTTCAATTACAACCCAAATTTTTTAGTAATTCTTTCGGATGATCAATCGAATCGTAAACTAGTAGATTTCCACTTGCTATATAGAATATATATATATATATATATGTTATGTGGAAAAGGCTAAAAGTATTGGGTTTTAGCTACAAAGAGCATAGTTACATTTTTTTTAATTAGTAATACCCTTTGTGTTAAGTGAGTATTGTACATTGCCTAGATTTTAAAAGGAATGGTCCACAAGGTGGTTAAAGTTGCCGTCTGTTTTTTATATTAGCCGGGGCTCGATCTTGTCTAAGATGGGGACCTGTTCTTTTTTTTTTCCCCGTGGATTTTTGTTATTACAAATTAAAATTATAAAATTATTTATTGATATAATCCGACCAATCAAATTCAAATAATAAGAGTATATTACTTGCTCAAGATCCAATGGGTCAGGTGTTTTAAGCTCTCTTTTTTTATAAAAATAATAATTTTTTATTATTTTAAATATATTTTATAATTAAATTAAAAAATAAATTCAAATCAGACCTAATTAAAATTTTAAAAAATTATTGATTCCAGCTGGTCAAAACCGAAGAAGTTTTCAGAGTTAATATTATATAGTAAATATTATATTTATATATATAAAATTAAAGGAGCACTGCCAACAAATATCCGTAAGAACAAATGAACCGGCATGAACAGTGGACTAGCAGCTGCCCAAAAATTGAGCTTGGAATCCCAAGGAAAGGATCAACAAGCATCTTCTCTGGCACTTTGAATGCCGAATGAAATACGGTCGTCCACGAATTAATTTTTCGCCTATTTTCTTTGGAGTAGTTTATGTTCCAATTGTTTAAACCTTTATTTGTTTTTCTCTTTTACCTTAAATTCGATGTTCGAATTTTTTAATTTTTTATATTTAAATTAAAAAATTAAATTTTAATTATTAAAATAAAAATTAATATTGTACTTAAAATTATACAATTATGAATAAGGTTAATAAAAAAAAGCATATTTAATTTTTTTAGTTATTTTATAAGTTATTTTTTTAATGAATTGTTTTTACAAATAGGCTGATAATGTAAAAGTAACAGAAAAATTATAAATATTAAAATTTTAATTTTAAATATATTATATATTATTTTTAAAAATAATTTTATTAATTAATTGAGATAAATTTTATTTTTTTTAAATGTAATTTTATGATTCAAAAATAATAATTCGATTTTTAGATAAGTATAATATAACTAATTGGAGTTGGAGGGGGGGGGACTATAAGGTTTTAAACCATGCATTTATTCCCTTAATTCTCACCAACCACATCCTCTACTCAGATCTTGAGCCACCATCGCATTCATCAGTCAAATTTTGTACCTTTCTTTCTTTCTTTGATTTATTCTTCAATGATCCAAATCTAATCCATGACCCTTGGATCAGTTCTTAATTAATCAACGGCCTTTCTTAAATCTCCACCAACCCAAAAATGCCTCCTCATTTTAATTCCCTATGCCATATGCTTACCTACCAAACTCACCAACTCCTTTCCCTTCCTTTCACCTTCCCTCCCTCATTTCTCTTATTTAAACCGCCTTTCTTTTCCTTCTTTCCTCAGGAAGGAAACGATAGGAAAACGAACTCCCTCTTTGAGCTATTCCCTCTAATTTCCTTCTCTCAAACACATATTTATAAGCTAACTTCAAATTCTTCTCTGGGTCATTCTTTTCTCTTTTAAACATGGAGACGATCACTCAAAATGGTCACCAGAACGGGTCTTTGGAGAGCTTTTGCACTACGTCAAAGGGAGTTCATGGTGTCGTCGTTGACCCTCTGAACTGGGGTGTCGCAGCAGAGTCACTCAAGGGAAGCCATTTGGGTGAAGTGAAACGCATGGTGGCGGAATATAGGAACCCATTGGTGAAGCTTGGTGGTGAGACCTTGACGATCTCTCAAGTCGCGGCCATTGCTACGCGTGACTTGGGTGTCAAGGTTGAGCTCTCCGAGGATGCAAGGGCTGGCGTTAAGGCTAGTGCTGATTGGGTACTTGACGGCATGAACAAAGGCACTGACAGCTATGGTGTTACTACTGGTTTTGGTGCTACTTCTCATCGAAGAACCAAGCAAGGAGCTGCCCTTCAAAAAGAGCTCATTAGGTCAGTTGTTAAAAAAAAAAAAAAAAAACTTTTAAACTGGACATAATAGTACGTGCTTGGCAGTTGGCATTTAGCAATTTGGCGTACAACTTTGATTTCAAACTCAGTCCACCTCGTAGTTTTGGGGCATTAGTCAAAATAGACAACTTACATGTAAAGTTGTCCAAACTGGACGGCAGTTGACTCGGCCGGTGGGCTGAGTTATAAACCGAGTTAAGTGTAATAAATAATTACTGCTGGTACTGTATCAATTATTATGAGATATCTAGTCCGGCCTACCATTCTTGGAAAGAGCATGAACAAAGTTTATTTCGCCAAGACTGATAAGGTTGTTAACTTATTATCAGAAAAGTAGTGGGAAATTTATGGCAAATCTGTTCACACTGACTAGCCAATTAGATAAAATTTGACCCAATAGTAAGTTTCTTTTAGATTAAAAAATTTTGGTTAGAATAGATCAGCTGATTTAACTATAACTTTTAATGTTAACTGATTTTCAAATCAGAAACTGGAAGAGTGTTTTAGCAAGTATAATTAAATTTGTTTTCTTGCTCCTGCAGGTTCTTGAATGCTGGGGTCTTTGGCTATGGAACTGAGTCATGCCACACACTTCCTCACTCAGCAACCAGGGCAGCCATGCTTGTTAGGATCAACACCCTGCTCCAGGGATACTCTGGTATCAGATTCGAGGTCCTGGAAGCAATTACCAAGCTTCTCAACAACAACATCACCCCATGCTTGCCGCTTCGTGGCACGATTACTGCATCTGGGGATCTTGTTCCTCTTTCCTACATTGCTGGATTGCTTACTGGCAGGCCTAATTCCAAGGCGGTTGGACCCAATGGAGAATCCCTTGATGCCCAGGAAGCGTTCCGTGTAGCCGGTATCGATTCTGGGTTCTTTGTCTTGCAGCCTAAAGAAGGCCTTGCTCTTGTTAATGGCACTGCAGTTGGTTCAGGCATGGCTTCCATGGTTCTTTTTGAAGCTAACATTCTGGCTGTTCTGTCAGAAGTTTTATCGGCAATTTTTGCTGAAGTGATGAATGGTAAACCTGAGTTCACTGACCATTTGACACATAAATTGAAGCACCATCCAGGACAAATTGAGGCTGCTGCTATAATGGAACACATTCTTGAAGGGAGCTCTTATGTTAAAGCAGCTAAGAAGTTACATGAAATGGACCCCCTGCAGAAACCGAAACAAGATCGCTATGCCCTGAGGACTTCCCCACAATGGCTCGGTCCACAGATCGAAGTGATCAGATTCTCAACCAAATCAATTGAAAGAGAGATTAACTCTGTCAATGATAACCCTTTGATCGATGGTTCGAGGAACAAGGCATTACATGGTGGCAACTTCCAAGGTACTCCCATCGGTGTCTCGATGGACAATGCTCGTTTGGCTATTGCAGCTATTGGGAAACTAATGTTTGCTCAATTCTCTGAACTTGTTAACGATTTCTACAACAACGGTCTCCCATCAAACCTCTCTGGTGGTCGTAACCCAAGTTTGGATTATGGTTTCAAGGGTGCAGAAATCGCAATGGCTTCCTATTGTTCCGAGCTCCAATACCTAGCTAATCCGGTGACCAACCATGTTCAGAGTGCTGAGCAGCACAACCAAGATGTGAACTCTTTGGGACTAATCTCTTCAAGGAAAACTGCCGAGGCCGTTGATATCTTGAAGCTTATGTCCTCTACATTCTTGGTGGCTCTTTGCCAAGCTATAGATTTGAGGCATTTGGAAGAGAATTTGAGGAGCACGGTGAAGAACACCGTGAGCCAGGCAGCTAAGAAAACCCTGACGACCGGTGCCAACGGTGAGCTTCACCCTTCAAGATTCTGCGAGAAGGATCTACTTAAAGCTGTGGACCGCGAATACGTATTTGCCTACATCGATGATCCCTGCAGTGCTACCTATCCATTGATGCAAAAGCTAAGGCAAGTAATTGTTGAGCATGCATTGACAAATGGTGAGAATGAGAAGAATGCTAGCACTTCAATCTTCCAAAAGATCGCAACTTTCGAGGAAGAGTTAAAGGCCCTGTTGCCGAAGGAGGTCGAAAGCGCGAGGGCGGCAGTTGAGAATGGAAATGCAGCAATCCCTAACAAGATCAAGGAATGCAGATCTTTCCCACTGTACAAATTTGTGAGGGAGGAGCTTGGAACGGGGCTGCTAACCGGAGACGAGGTCAAGTCACCTGGTGAGGAGTTTGACAAGGTGTTCACAGCTATTTGCCAAGGGAAGATTATCGATCCAATGCTGGAATGTCTCAAGGAATGGAACGGTGCCCCTCTTCCAATCTGCTAATTTGATTTCATTTTTAATCTTTGAAATTTATCATCCAAATCTTTCACTTTCCTTTTTTTCTCAACTTTTTTTTTTTTGTTGAATTTCCTTGTAAAAGAAGTTAATTAATGCAATGAATCCATATATGATATGTTTATTGAAAATAACCCTTAGCTTCCTCCTTGGAAATGTTTCTTTTTCCTTCATCTTTATTGCACTTTCCTAAGAGGCACATGCGGTACTCTGCAGATTTTTAGAGCAGGCATCCCCCACATTCCAAAGGGGTTATGCCTGAACTACCTAGAAATGGCAGAAACGTCATTCCAATAACAAAACGAAAATAGTTAGGATAACGAAGGAGATGACATAGATGTCTACTTTATGTTAAGCTATGTATGGGCAGTGGATCCCTTTTTGATCCTCGAAATCTTCACTCATTATTGACATTCATAAATACCCAAAGATTTTGATTATAGTTCCGAAGAAGTGACAACGAATCCCGAGCCCTACAGGCCTGTAGCAGTGGAGCAAACAAAAGCACAATTATTTTCCAAAGAAAGGGTAAAGTTGCAGTCTGCTGAGAAACAGAAAAAAAAAAAAAGAAAAAAAGAAAAGTAATGTAAAAGAGCATGTATTTCTCCCATTTGCATTTGTTCAGTTATTAAATAAAGCTAGCAAAAGTCTGCACAAAGCTCAACGTGGACAGTTCCTTCCTGGAAGTCTTAATCCGTTGGTGATTTTAGGTAAGAAAATTTGGTCTGGGCTTCGACTTTAAAGTGACACGTATTTCTGGCAGTTCAATTCAAAAGCCACTTTTGTATTCGCTTGTGGCTGGCCTAATTGCCTTCCTGGACCTCTATTCTGAATAGAAACTTGCAACTTTTGACGCTCAGATTGGTCCCAAAATGCAGGTTGCTGCTTAAACCAAAATTTGGTGAAAGCGACGACTTCAGCTGTTGATTATTAGAATGGAAATATCCTACACCGTTGCCGTGCTCTTTTTTTCTGCCTTAACAATCATATTTTATACATTATATATATAAGAAAATGACATATGACAAAATATGATACCCAGGAAAAAAAATGGCAGGAGATATTTGGGAGTATTATTATTATTGTTTAGTTAATTAAACCGGGCTGGGCAATGGCTACCGTGGGATGGATTTAGCTCAGCTCGATAAGGGTCAGACCAAAAAGCCCTATATTCAATATGCAATTCGACATAAAGCCATTGGGTCTATTCTCCATTTTATTTGAACGGGCAAGAAACATAGCCTCCGGAATGACCCAATTGGGCCTTAGGAGGATTTTGGGATTGTTCGGCAAAACATTTCTGCCCCGTCAGGCCCTAGTCAGAGCGTATCGGAACGGTTGAAGCATTGCATATTTTTCTCAAAATTGCATTGGACTACGAGACAAACAAATTTTAAAAAATATAATAATATAAAATAAATATATAAATACATTAAAATATATAATATTTAAATAAAAATATATAAAAATTAATGTAAACATATGATATAAATATTTAAATGATTTTTATAAGAAGTAGTACAGTTGAATACTTATATTACTAAACCCAGCTCATTAAAAAAAAAAAAAGGTGTAGCGTTACTTGAAATTACGAACTTAGCCAAGTCTCCCCAAGTGGACTTTTCGAATTTGACCAGCCGATGAAAATTCCCAAAAGAAATTAAAATCCTACCGTGGAATACGGGTGGCCTTATTTCATTGGTCAAGGATTGTAAAAAAAAAAATGCTACCAAAAAGAATATGTCCTCTCACACTGCCCATTTTTCGGAACCAAATACTTGCTTTGAAGCTGTTTTTTTTTTTTTTTTGGGGGATTCCGAAGTTTTGGTTTTTAATTTAACACAACCACTCAGCCAGCCAACGAAGATCAATGGCGACGCAGCTCTTGAGACGACGATTGAGTCAGATCCTTTCCCAGGCTGTCCCTAATCCTAACCCTAGCTCGCAGTTCTCTTTAGCCAGATCTTGCTCTTCAGCCACCGCTCCCATCCGAGCCACTCTCTTCCCCGGCGACGGTATCGGCCCCGAGATCGCTGAGTCCGTCAAACAGGTTCCCGCACTCTCTCCATTTGGTTTTTCTTTGTAGTTTTTTAATTTCCACTGCATCGAATTTTCTCTTAAAAAGTCTTAATTTTTCGGGTGTGTTTTTTTTGTATGTACTTTGATTGAGACACAAACGGTCAATAGTTTTTTTTCTTTTTCTTTTTAATTTAAAGAAGCTGATCTATAGAATTATAAATAGATAAATGTTTGTATGAGAAAAAGCCGTTATCAAGAACCATTTTTGATTTACTTTTAGTGAAAATATGGCGGAAACTGAGTAATTTTAATTGATTTAGGTTTTTAGAACAGCTGAAGTGCCCATTGAATGGGAAGAACATTATGTTGGGGACCAAGTTGATCCAAGAACTCAAAGTTTTTTAACTTGGGAAAGCTTAGAATCGGTAAGAAGGAATAAGGTTGGCTTGAAAGGTCCAATGGCTACTCCTATTGGTAAAGGTCATCGGTCTTTGAACCTTACTCTAAGGAAAGAACTTAACCTATATGCCAATGTCAGACCGTGTTATAGTCTCCCGGGTTATAAAACTCGGTATGATGATGTAAATCTTATCACTATTCGTGAAAACACTGAAGGGGAGTACAGTGGACTAGAACATCAAGTAAGTTTGTTTTTCAGAGTTTGTGTCCAATTTTAGAAATGGGGTATTCACTATAAACATGAGGAGTTAATTCTTTTTCTCTGGGTGCTAGGTGGTGAGAGGTGTGGTTGAAAGCCTCAAGATTATCACTCGTCAGGCAAGCTTAAGGGTGGCTGAATATGCTTTTCATTATGCTAAGACCCATGGAAGAGAGAGAGTTTCTGCAATTCATAAAGCCAATATTATGCAGAAAACAGATGGTCTTTTTCTCAAGGTCTGTCAATTTGAAAGCCTAGTTTGTAATTCATTAATTTTCTGGATTACCGTTTATTAAGTTTGGTTGTTTTTTCCAGTGCTGTCGTGAAGTTGCAGAGAAATACCCTGAGATAACTTATGAGGAAGTAGTCATCGACAACTGCTGTATGATGGTATGAGAGATTTCCTTCTATATGCATTATATTGCTTTCTTTTTGCCCACTTTTGATGGGAGTGAGAGAGGTCAGATTTTGAATCAGCTACTTTTGGCGCTACCTTTCTCGCTTTCTGTTTATGTTACTTTTGGCAAATAACAAAATGGAGTTCTTGTTTAGACATGCACAGAGCTGCATTTCATTTTTTATTGACATGAAAACTGATATAGAACCAGTTAATTTTTGCCACTTGCAGCTTGTGAAGAATCCGGCCCTTTTTGATGTATTGGTGATGCCTAACCTCTATGGTGACATTATCAGTGACCTTTGCGCTGGATTGATTGGGGGCTTGGGCTTAACACCAAGGTAACTACACCTTCCTAACGTTCTTGTGTAACATACATCTTGATGGTTTTACATCGTATACTTTTTCTGCAGTTGCAATATTGGTGAGGGAGGAATAGCACTTGCTGAAGCTGTTCATGGTTCAGCACCTGATATCGCTGGAAAGGTTAGTCTTCAAATCTATCTTAGGACCTCTAAATAAGTGTCTTTCCGTCATACATTCTATAGAGCCATTCATTTTGCATAAAAAAGGAGCACTTGTGAAGAAAGAAAATATGAAAGAATGTTTAGGGATTGTTGCTCATGTAGTGCTTTAGTGGATACAAAGAAAATCTTAACAGTTGAGAGTTGAGACCTGATGTCTCGGGGTAGATCATGAAGGTGTTAGCTTTATGCATTAAGCTAATTATTAAGCTATCTGAGGTTTTTAATCTTGGATTGCGTGGTTGACTTTAGAGAGCAGGGTAAGCTTCATGGCAGGTTCGATTATTAAAGTTTCTAGATCGTAGTTCTTTAAATGTCGAGTGATTTATGGTCATTTGGAGTAAAAACAAAAAACCGCCAAAATTGTCATGTTTGCCTGTCATGATCATTTTGTTGGAGTATAGCTTCATTTCCCATGGCACTTATTTTTCTCGGAGTGTAATTTCATTTCCCATGGCATCAGCTAATTATTTGTATGGTTGACATTATTTAGAATCTGGCAAATCCAACTGCTTTATTATTGAGTGCGGTGACAATGTTGCGCCACTTAAATCTACATGACAAGGCAGACAGGATACAGGATGCGATTCTCAATACAATCGCAGAGGGGAAATATCGAACTGCTGACCTTGGTGGCAAGTCAACAACAACTGATTTTACAAAGGCCATTTGCGATCACCTTTAAAGATAGTTTCTTTCGAAGCATTTCTACTTAGTTTTGCATTGGATTTCTTTGCAATTTGTTTGCTTATGTGTTTCACTCCAGCTTAAATGTTTTCTTCTCTTATTAAAGAAGGAATAAAATCACAACATCCACCTTGATAGCTATGGAAGTCATCTTCTTTAACTCCTTTATTTTCGGCCATGGAGAACATATGACATCATTTAAATTTGCTAAACATAGTTCAGTCCACTTATATTCTGGGCCGATAGCCATGCACTGCCTGAAGGTGAAGAAGAACATCCAGGTTTGGTGAATCTTTTGTAAGGTAAATTATTCAGTGGTTGAATAACATAATTTGATTTATCATGATGTTAAAATTCGAATTTCAAAGCCATCTTCTTATTTTCAAAGGTGAAAGCATGATTCAGCTGGATTAAGTCCCGAGTTTTATTTGTCTCGACTTTGACCATACATGTTCTTTTACGTGTATTGGGTTGGGTGCAACTGTTCTATGTGCAATGATGTTGGCTGGGATTTGTTTGCCTTCGTAAAGGAAAGTACTAGTTAAAGGAAAAAAAAAAAAAAAAACAAAATCTAGGGTGTGATGCTGGTTAGGACGGTAAAATTATGGTTAATATTTAATATTTTAATATTTTATTTTAAAATAAACAAGTTATACCAAATTGAATTTTATCTGTTTGAGTTTGCTTCATTGGTTTTTTTTAATTAAAAAAAATCTTTTTTATTGTATTTTAGTTTTTTTTACTAATTTAGGAATAAATTATTTATTTTTATATTATAAAAAATTAAAAATTATGTAGAAAATAGAATTTGGTTTGATTTATATAATTTTGAATTTTTAACTTATGAACCAAAAACGAATTGAATTGAATATATCTAATTATTGAATCAAAATATTATTAAAAGTGAATTCCATAAAAATCGAATTAAATGTTTTGGCTTTTTTTTTAATTTCTTTCTAAACCCTACAAAATACTTAACCATGAAAATGTTTAATTGATTATGATTGATATTAAATTAAAAAAAGAATTTAGTAAAAGTCTACTTTGTTTAAACTAGATTTGCTGATTTTAGATGCGATATGAAAATATGATATAAATATAATATGTTAAATAAATATGATATAATATGTTTAAAATATTTATATATTTTTATTGAGAATCTTAACATATTTAATTCTTTCGTTTATATTACGAGAAAAAAAATACAAATGTATGGCATATGACAAATTTTTCGGACTGCCACAGATGTAATCCAAAGAAAAAGGAGAATATATAAAAAGGAAATTTATGACCATCTAACGTTGAAAAAAAAAAGTACAATTTCGACTCATTTGTTTTGTTTTTGCCAATAAATTCAACTCTTTACTTTATATAATGAAAGTGTAGTTTAATAATGAACAAAAATGAAAAAAAAAAAAAAAAGGTAATTCACCTAACCACAGAGGAAAAATCATGTATGGCAGATTTTTATTTATTTATTTATTAAACATAGCGGCCATTTTGAGCAATTGGGTTGGTAAGATGGGGACACGCCAATGTGGGCCTATAAACCTTGAACAACACAGATCACTTTCGCCACAACCAAGATCTGAAAACCAACCGCTCTTAGATTGCTGCTGCTTCTTCTTCTGCTTTGTCTCTTCGACAAACTATCGCCGACAACCCCTCAAAACAAAAAATGGCATATGAAGGAATTCTCTTGGGTATGGGTAACCCTCTCCTTGACATTTCGTTAGTCGTGGACGAGGACTTCTTGAAAAAGTACGATTTCCAACGTTTGATTTTAATTATTTCTATTTTAAGGGATATGCTTTTGCTATGTTGGGATTGATTCTTTGTTGTTGAATCTGATTTGGGTTTGGTTTTGTTTTTGGTTTCAGATATGATATCAAGTTAAACAATGCAATTCTAGCTGAGGAGAAACACCTTCCCATGTAAGCAAAAAAAAAAAAAAAAAAAAAGAACAAAGGAAACTTTCTTTTCCCTTCATTTTCTTAGTATGAACCCAGATTAACTATAACTGTGATCGTTATTTATAACAGTATCGATTTATCTATTGAGCGTTTGCTTCACCTGACATACTCGCGTGTATTTGATCTGCTAGATCTAGTTTTTTTAATTGTTTCCATCCTCACATTGATATGTTCTTTCAATCTTTTTGTTCCCTCAAATTGTTGATTTGCTTGTTTAGCTTGTTATTATGCGTAATAAACAGTTGATGGTTAATCTCCGTGAAATATTTGTTTGTGTTCCTTTGTAGTGTAGAGAACTTGACATGCCTCTGTATTCAATCTACTAGATCTAATTTTTATTCATTTCCATCCTTACATTGATATGTTCTTTCAATCTTTTTGGTCCCTCAAATTGTTAATTTGCTTCTTTAGCTAGTTACTATAGACTAATTGATGGTTAATCTACTTGAAAATTTGTTTGTTTTCTTTGTAGTTTAGAGCAAAGGTGAAAAGTAGTCAGTCTTAAACATTTTTGGTATGGAATAAATTTGAACCTATGAGAAAAAAAAAGTTTCAAAGAATGGTTTGCGTGCACATTCTGACCATCCATTCTTTAGGGAGAATATGACTTTTCCCATGCAGATCTTGGACCAATTTCCTTAAGGAGAGGGTCATCCCCTTCATTCTACTTCAGAAAGAGCCTTTAGTATCACGCTTGATGTAATAGGTTCAAAATGATATGATCTTTTGGTTGAGAAGTTGGGGTTCAAGTGTGTTGTAGTTATCCACATACTGACTAGCGAGATATGTTAATTACTCCTGTTTACAAGTGCTGTATGCACTGTTCTTAATGGCTCTCTATGACAGGTATGAAGAAATGGCTTCCAAACCCAATGTAGAGTATATTGCTGGAGGTAATGCATGGATTCTGTTGGAATCTGAATTTTCAATCAGAATTTGGTAGCTAATAATGATTCTCCACAATTTTTTTTTTTTTTTGTACAGGTGCTACCCAAAATTCAATCAAAGTTGCACAGGTATATCATGTTGCTTCTTATATTGGTTGAAACTTAGCAGAAAATGCAGTCATAACATTTATGGTCACCATAGTCTTAATTTGTTTTACCTTATGCAGTGGATGCTTCAAATTCCTGGTGCAACTAGTTACATTGGTTGCATTGGGAAGGACAAGTTTGGGGAGGAAATGAAGAAGAACTCAAAAGCTGCTGGTGTTAATGTGAGCCTTCTTTCTAAACCATTTTCCCCAACCTCTAAAAGAATCGAAAAGTGAGAAAAGGGGAAAAAAAGCATTATATATATATATTTATATTTTCAGTTCTAAACAGCTTTAAGCATAATAGATTATGCTCCTTTTGTTATGTCCATTTACCTTCCTATTTTTGGATGCATATTTATTTTGAGTTGCAACTTTGTACTTCTTAATATATTTTTGGAACTGAGAATAATAATATTGTTGATGTTGTATAACCATGTTAAATCAGGTTCACTATCTTGAGGACGAATCTGCACCTACAGGAACTTGTGCTGTTTGTGTTGTGGGTGGTGAAAGGTCAGTTTGACAATGAGCTTGTTTTTTTTTTTTTCCTTATTTCTTCTATGCTGCCATTTCACGGTTGTACTTATGTTTGCTCCAAGGATTACGATGTTACGAAAGCATTTATGTTTTTATCTACTCTAGTAACAAGATTAAAACTTCAACCTACCTGTAGGTCACTCATTGCAAATCTGTCAGCTGCTAACTGCTACAAGTCCGAGCATTTGAAGAAGCCAGAGAATTGGGCGTTGGGTACTCCTTTTCTTTTATGTTCTTGGATTGTCTTGTTTTGGTCTGACTATACATTAATGAAACTTGCTCGTTGGAGAAAATCCTATAAGAATAATTGAAACAAACAATTGTTGCTTCTGGGGACTAATTTTTTATAAATATTTCTATGCAGTTGAGAAGGCCAAGTATTATTATATCGCTGGATTTTTTCTTACCGTGTCTCCAGACTCCATACAGCTTGTTGCTGAACACGCAGCTGCAAATAACAAGGTACATTATGTCACGCGTAAATGAAATCCCTTTTATGCAAGTTCACTAGCTTGGTGGCCTGATTTATTTATTTTGTCCCCAGGTGTTCACAATGAATCTTTCTGCTCCATTTATTTGCGAGTTCTTCAAGGACGCACAAGAGAAAGTTTTACCGTAAGAATTCTATCATATTTTTATGCTGTAGAAATTAATATGCATGCGCTAAAGTAAGTCTTTTGATTTATTGTCGATCAGTTATATGGACTTTGTCTTTGGCAATGAAACAGAAGCAAGAACCTTCGCAAAGGTTCATGGCTGGGAGGTAATAGCTGTTAAATTATCAGATGCTATGATGGATTAGATGGTTTATGTTTGGTATTGACCTGTTTGGCTGGTTTTTTTGTCCAGACTACTGATGTTGCAGAGATAGCCCTGAAGATTTCGCAGTGGCCAAAAGCCTCTGGAACATTCAAAAGGATTACTGTTATTACTCAGGGTGCAGATCCGGTAGTTGTTGCTGAGGATGGGAAAGTGAAGCAGTTCCCTGTTATTTTGTTACCCAAGGAAAAACTTGTTGATACAAATGGTGCAGGTATACAGTCTTTCCCATTTACTTCCAAGACAACTGTAAATGCTGAATTGAACTACCATCTGAGGCACATACCTAGAAAATAGAATGGATGGAGATCGGAGGGTTTGGGAGGTTGGGAGAGTGAATGGAAGTAGCAATGTTTAGTTGTCATATGATTTAACTTCGATCCAGTTTGGCGTATCTTTGAGTCAAAAAGAAAATCTTAACCTTGTAATGGAGTCACTGTTAACAATGTGATGCCATTTTTTTGCAGGTGATGCATTTGTTGGAGGCTTTCTTTCGCAATTGGTTCAAGGGAAGCCCATTGAGGATTGCGTAAAAGCTGGCTGCTATGCATCTAATGTCATCATCCAAAGGTCTGGCTGCACATATCCAGAAAAGCCTGAATTTAACTAAGCTATTCAACTTCGTTCGGTCTCCTCTACGATGTTGTTTTTAAGTTTTGATTTTTGAGAACCTTGTTGCTAGTATTTGATCTTTTGAAATTTGCTCTTTCATTTGCTGGTCATTTCCATGGCCGCTTCCTGAAACATGAGAAAATTGGCATATGAGAATAACATTCTATCTCTATTCATGAAATTTGAGGAAAAGAAAAGGGTTTCAAGGAACTGTTGCATTTCATAAGCTCATGACGGAGAGCTATGTTGCATCAACTCTTCATACTTGTTTTGACGATACGGAGATATAATTTTTTAAAAATTTTTTAAATACATAAAAATTTTTAAGAAGATTGACCATACATATATCAAACATTTACATCTGAATTTCAGCATACGGTGGAGGGCAGATTTTGTCTATATATTGACTTTCTAAAATTTGTTCCATGTGCTTTTGCATTCATACTTAGTCTAAGAAACTTGGTTTAAAAGCATGGGGTAGAAAATCAAACCATGCCACGCTATTCTACGACGAATGGCAGTGGTTGATGATATAACCAAGGCACCTGAAGTTGCAGACTTATATCGTCAACCAATGCGTAGATGGTAGGTTAGAAAACTGAGCGATACAGCAGACCACTGACCAGAATTTCTTTTCATTGAAAACCCCAAGGACAGCATGTGGCCAGGGAACAAATTTAAAAACTTAGGTATCGGTAACTCGTGGGTGCATTTCATTTTTGTTTTTTAAATTGGTACGACTAGCTTTTTAGGTAACGTTTTGATTTTGGATATCAGTCTTTATAGGTTGTACCAATTTGCATGGGGTTTGTACAATCATTTCACTCAATTTCGATTGGCATAAGATTAACCCCTTCTTTTTTCCCATATTTTTATTATTTTATTCTATTAATTAACTTTAATAGTTTCTTTTAAGATGGGCGAAGGTACGGGATTTGCATAGGCTTTCGCCCACTTCTGGCTGTCGCCTTATTTATTTTTTAGATTTTTTTTAAAAGTAAAAATAGGAAAAAAAAATATTTTGGCATTCCAAAAAAAAAAAATTATATTTTGATTCCAGCCATATCAAAAAATTCCTGCCTTTGTCCTTTGTTTAAGATTTTTTATTATTTTTTCATAATTTTATTTTTAAAAAATATATTTATTAAATTAAAAAATAAAAATTAATTTATTATATATTTCTTAATATTTTATATTTATTCATTTATTTAAGATTTAAAAATTTAAAATATTAAATCCTTATAATAGTTAAAATCTGTATTTACACATAAACAAATAAATATATGGACGGATATAGACTTTCTTGTGTGTGTGTGTGTGTGTGTGTATATATATTTTATACATAAAAGACAAATCTAAAACGGTATGATTATCAAAGCAAATTAATACGTTTATCAATGCAGTCCCAACTGTATAAATGTTAAGTCGATCAAATTGGATCAATCTCGGCCCAAGTGGGGGCCCAAATATTAAATTTTTAGGTCCGGACTTGACCCCTCGCTCCGCTCCGTTCGCCTCACTTTTTCCATTCAACTCCCAATGACCCAACAAAAATAACATCGAAAAAAAGAAAAGAAAATTCCTAAACCAAAAAAGGGAATCGGAAAAAACCAGAGAAACAGAAGCAATCCTCGTTTTCTGTTTTCTCACACCTATGCTTCACTTCCCATAAATCTGAAAACAATCCCCCCCAAGAAAACATAACCGCCATGACTGATCACCTCCACCGGTTCGGCCAACTGCGGTCCACATCTCAGATCCTGAAAAAGACCGCCGTGCATTTCACCGCCCACCCTATTACATTTCTCTTCCTTTCCTTCCTCCTCCTCTCTTTCCGTTCCTTGGTTGAATCCGGTTCCCTTATCCTCAATTCGTTTATCGACCGCGATCCTGCTTTCAAGTCCATCCTTTCTCGCCTTGACCTCCAAACTTCTCATCCCCACGCGCGTCTTCACCCCGCTCGACGGAACACGCGCCGTCCTTTCCTCCACCTCACGAGTGTCGGCACCCTCGATGACGATTTGTTTTCGTCCGACGATGATCACCGAGACCGATCCCTTTTCGGTTCTTTACCTAAACGACCCCTCAATGGCACGCCGGTGATTCTTTCCAACTTCGGTACTGAATCAGGGTTTTCGCATTTCGTAGCGGATAACGGAATTCTGCTACCGGAAGTTGTTCGTTACGGAGTCAAATTCAAAACAACCTCGTTTGACTATGAAAACAATCAGGGGGAACAACAAGAAGAAAGGATTGTGGATTTTCAGTTCGTTTATAGAGGGCTGGAGTTGGGACGCCGTGATGCGGTGGCGTTGTTCTTTCTCGTCAGCTTTTTGTCGGCGGCATATGGATGGGTAATTCTAGGGTTTACTGCGATTTACTCTTTGGTATTGGGTGTTCTTTTTGTTACAATCGTTAATGACTTGATTGGGCGATTTCTGTCCTTTTTTGGGGCTTTTTGGGATGGGTCAAAAATGGGTATGAAAAGACTCACTGGATTCGTTTTAATGAAATGGGCCGTACGAGACGCGGTGACTCAGCTTCTTGGATTCTGGTATTTCGGAGAAATTGAGGATCACTACTCGTTTTTTAAGCTTTTTGTTAGATTAAAGTTGTTGCCTTTCTCGGTTATGTCACCATGGATTAGGGGTTATGAGAAGGAGATTTCAGGTTTTTTGTTTACGTGGTTTTTGGTGGATAGTTTAGTTTCATTTGCATTCTCATTAGGTGCTTGGATTGCCATTGTGGATTCCCGGAGAACTGGGAGGGAAATTATTAAAGAAGGTTGTTATTTGATGTCAACACTGTTGAACCAAGCGATCCAGATTAAGTGTTACGAAGCTATCTTAGGTGGGTCTCTTGCCAGATGGATTTTGACTTATATAGGTGGCGAATTTTTTGCTATGGTTATTCAGGCAGCTTTGGAGTTGTATTTCATGGTGGCTTGGTTGATATTTTACTTTGTGGTGAGGTGTAGGGAAGCTAATGCCGAGGGTAGGAGGTATGGGAGGAGGGAATTGGAGGCTTTGATTGATGGGCTTAGATGATACTCAAGTGTGGAAAAAATGGGTTACTGTTGCTGCTAGAATTTTCAATTGTGAAACTGAAGATAGCTGAAGATAGTGGCAACCGTTTCAAATGCTTTTGAGTCTTTTTGCAGTGCTAGTGATGCAGTACTGCCATTGTTTTGTGTAAGAACCTGCCAATGCATTGCATGTACTTTTATCACGAAGCAATATATTACTTGTGTATATTTCCATGACATTGCTTCTGTGTTATATTCTGTTGCAATCAATTGTTTTTACTGCCTTGCAGTACTCGTGTCTTGATGGTATCATTAAGAATAGTAATGATTTCTCATGCTCCGAATATTGCTGATGCTCTTATACTTAAACCATTATCTTTGTGATGTGTCCTTTTCTCCTTTTCTCTTTGTGCGTTTGCTAATGTTATGAATTTTTCTCTTTGCAATGTATGGAACTTTCTTGTTTTTACCCCATTTTTTATGGAAATTTTGTTTGTAAGATGCCGACTGGCATATGTTATCTTGCAGCCACTAAATTATTAAAGGAGGAAAAGTAAAGGCCTTAAGTTCACAATGCTGGATAGTCTTAACGAGTTGGCATACTGCTGTCTTTTTATGAACTTTAGGAACGAAACAATCATCATATGGACAAAGTTTATTTGTGAAAGGTGTGATGAATATTAAGTTAGTTGGTGAAGAGAAGAAAATAAGATTTTTGTTATGCAAAAGTGCATTTCAGGTCTTGCCCAAATATTCTATATTCTTGCTTTGGCTGTGAGTTTTATTATTTGCTATTTTCTTGTAGTGAGGAAAAGTAGAAGTTTTGGAAATTGAGTGGTAGGCATGCTGGGTACATATGCGTTTTTTGCTGTAATGGGCAGATTATTGGAATGGAACATGCAACTTTAGCAAATATTTATGATGCTTCCATCCCAGGGTATCAGGAGAGAAAATCTGAATAGGGGATGATGTGTTTTAACATGGGCTGAGGTAAGAGGTGAGATACAAGCATGCAACATTGCCTTAAGGCAAGTTCTATGTTTCTTAAACCTGCTTGTGTTAATGATTTTTAAAAGCTTGGAAAGTTGCTTGTAATTGTTGCTAAGTTGCTGAGTCTCTGGAAGTTCAATAAGTTGGCTTGGTTAATTAAGGTTTGAGGTGATCTATCTTAGACAACTGAATGTAATAGACTTTAATGATGAAGGCCCTCTGATATCTTGACAAGTTTCACCATGTAAGATAGAATTTAGTTGTGGATATTATCCTTAAAATAGATCTTTGTTATTTCAATGTTTTTTTCTATTGGCTATTGGGTAGCAATAGGTATTAAGCAACTGTCCTGCCTATGTAGTTGGACAGGTTAAATGGTACTGGTTTTGGATTTTAAGAGAAGTTTTTGTGCTATGGCTTTTCAAATACATTTACCTCCATGTTGGTGGCAAGATGGCCGTACTATCTTATTTCTCATTTGGAGAAGGATACATCATAAACATTATCTATGCATGTTCTCTTAGTACGTTTTCCAACAATTCTTTTCATCTTTTTATGATTGTCAGATACAAATGCATTTAGTAAGTACTATTTTGTCTTTCTGATGACTACACTAGTATGCTGTTAATTTTTTGGACAAGTCTCCTATATGGAAAACACCCAATTTTGTCGATAATTGTTGGACACTTGAGCTAGTGGATGGATGATATGTAGATTTGTTATCATATGAAGAATCAGTTTCTGTACCTAACTACCTCTTCACCTTTTTGTTATAGACAGTTAGACATGAGATCCTCATACGCAAAGAATAGAATACAAGAGTCAACTATGTGTCAATTCTCAATTTGTGTATGATTCTCGGCCCAATATTTGAGAGATTCTGGTTCAAAAAAATATATATTATATATTTGAGAGATTCTATCATTTCACTAATGTTGCTGTCATTTCAAGATGTCAATTCTATTACTGAACCTTGCTGAATTGTTGATCAAAGATCATTGCCTTCTCTGTTTCTCTTTTAGTCGTTTAATTTTGTTATTCAGGTATCTAGTTGGATATGGTACTAGTTAATGTTGGTTGAGTTATGCAAGAGATTCTGGAGATTATGTCAATGCGAACCACTATGTTAAATCTATGAAAATGTGGATGGTGCAGCACATTATGCAAGTTGTTATGTTCTGCCCAAAATTGTTTGTTGGCTCCTAGTTTGCTTATGCATCGTGCGAGCTTGAAGCTATTGGTCGAATTGTCTCTTTCGCTTTTTTATGCTGTTTCTTGTTGAGAGAATTCGTGAAAATCTAATGATGGAAGCAAATTGCTAAACCTTGCTTTCTTAGTGTCTATTAGATATACTTTTAAGGTACGAGGCTAAAGAAATTCTGACATTGATCTTGCATTCAATATTTCCCAGCCGAGGAGCATTTGTAACCTATCTACCATCATACATGTGAGCATATCCCATGGTGACATTGTATAACTGGCTGGGATTTAATTCTTTTCTGAGTTCAAGCTTTCTACATGCCAATCTAGTTATAATTTGGTCTCAAACACTGGATCTCTAAAGTTCTCTTCATTCTTCTTGCAGCATTAGCATCTGCAATTGGAAACCTAGACAAACCTCAAAGAATCATGCTTTGATAGTTTTGGAACCAGTGCCACCTTTGACTGTCTATTGTTGTATGATAAATTACAAGTTTTTTGCGTGTACCTGTTAGTATGTAGCCTGCTTTAATATTACAGGTAAATATGAGGGACACTACTCTGGGATGGTCTTTAGGTGAGTAAGGAACTTGCGTCTCACTATCTCAGTGACGTCAATTTTTCTTTGATAGTGATATAAACCTATAGTTCCACGCGTCAGTTAGCTGTAATTATTGTTTTAAGTTTCAAAGATTGGAGACCAGTGCTAATGAACCTGACAGGTTAGGCCCAACGTGAAACTGCCAGATGCTGTCAGCTGGTGGGCTTTGTTCCAGCCTCTTATTCAGTGTTGGTCCGGCATCTTACAGTGTGTTTAACTGGCATCGTACTTGGGCCAAGAGCCTTGACATGCATGGAGTGGTTGAGGCCCGTAGAAACAGAACCTACATGAAGTTCAGTATTTTCAATTGAATTGACATTAATAGGCTAAAGAATTTATGGTACAAAAGCTATTCAGTGTACTACATATTAGCATTCTCATTGGGACTCGAACCTCATGAATATCAATCAAATTTCTGGCATGATTTCCTAAAGACACTGCGAGGGTCTTCTGTTGGCCGAGAGCTGGCACATCGAACAACATCGAGGAAGAGGCTTTCATCGCAAGGAATGCAGAGTTTGGTGTTGGTGTTAAATTCATATTCATCCTGAGCTTGATCCAGCAATGCCTTGAATAATGGGTGCTTGAGCAAAGTGATTTTAATCACAAACCTCTTATAGTTTTCACCAACATACACTACCAAGTGACCCTTTGGCACATCTCTAGGGATTGAGTTTTCTTCATGCATGGAATATGGCCACTTTGCCCACTGATAACGATGGTCGCAACTGCCGCAAAGTAGGAACCTACTCCTCATTTTCCTCCATTTGGTGAGGCACGCCTTTAGAACCTTACCTTTCATTGCCTTCCTAGGAAATCGGTAGTGATATGCCAATATAGACAGAAAGTAGATAGATGGAAAAGAAGTTGCATGTATTAACACTCTGAAATGGAGATCAAAGTGTAGTTTGAATGATGAAACAGATGAAGTGAAAGTGGGGGTTATATAGCAATCTGATAGAAAAAAAGTGACCATGTCCTTGAATGGAGCATTAATGGCTGACATGACAGGTAACTAAGACAAGCGATGGTGGTGAGTTCTGGTCGGTCCAAGTCTTGGTAAATTTGTAGTATTAGTAATGAAAATTTCGTAAGAGCAAATGTATGAATTGTGATGGTTGCCTTGCCGTGCTTTGTCTTGCTGTGCCCTCCTTTATAGCATATTGGCTTCTTGATACGAAAGTGTACGAATATGCTTCTCATGTTATTAAATCTATACAAAATTATTGCTTTTAATGCAGATCAGACAGGAAGTGTCTGTCTCTCACGCCCTGTTCAGAGTGGGTATGGTGCTTTATGAGTGTTCTTTCGAAGTTCTTAAGACCCCACGAGTTGAGAGACTGGAAAAGATAAGAGGTGAAACAGGGATGGGATAAGCTTCTTGGGCAAAGTGCGATACCATTTATAATTTTGTTGATATAAATATATATATATATATATTTATTTGTAAATGTTAGTACTAGCATTCAAGGATATTGTAAAATGCATGCATCAAACACCAGTTTGCTCGGACTGAGAGAGAGGATAAAGGAAAGCTTTTTTTTTTTTCTAAAAAAAAAATTATTAATCCTTCCCATTTCAGCCATGTTCATGTCAAACCTTTTACTGTACTCTGTTTCCTGTGAGTTTGGCTGAAAATAAATATGGAAGCAGCATATTTCTTGGTTTTGGTGGTTTAACTTTGGGTGGGTTTTGGTTTTCGGCAATAACATATCATATGCTTGCAGGGGCTGCTGATCAGCTCTGCAGCTGGATTTGGGAGAAGCTTTTGCTTTTATATATATATATATATCTCTGGACACTGTCTGTTCATGCATGTAACTATTACTGCAAAATAAGGATGGAGAGTATCAACTTAGGTTGCTGTCTTTCCCAGACCAAAAAATAAATAAACAAACGCAAAGAGAAGTTTATCGAATCTTACAATGATCTTTCCTTCCCAACGGCTTGATAGTTGGAAACATTCCATGCTTGTGTCTTTGGCTTCATTTCTTACCCAGCAAAACCAATAGTTTATAGCCTCTTTTACCATGAAAATATCTTGCATTAATTTATTCAACGTTTATTTTATTACATTTCGTGAATCCCAGACTTTAGCGACAAAAAAAAAAAAAAAAGGAATACGGGTCGTTAGAATGAAAAAGACAAAGTGAAAATAATTGTAATTCCCCCTCTCTTTTGGAGGGGTTCATTTGTTTGAACTTTTACTTTCAGAGAGATGACTGCAAAGCCAGCACAGGGTTCATCCCCTGAGGACCAAACATGCTGTATTTGGCCTCCGAAGAAAAAAAAAAAAAAGAGCCTTTCAATTGGACACATCATCCGAGTAGAAGCTGCCTGTCACTGCCAACAATTTTGCAGACATATACTCTAATGACTAATTTGTGTTATAAATGTGGAAACTGTACTCGAAAGATCATAATATTTAAAATCTGTATCGACAGACAGCTAGTTTGGGTTGTGAAAATTATGCATTGCCAACTAACTTTTAGCCTATTAGTTTTTACTTTTTAAATGGTTGGCTGTACTCTATGAATGAAGATATTCCTAGAGTGTAATTTCATTAAAATACAATAGGAGCTCATGCTACCAATGTACTACGGTGGTGGCAGTACCAAGAAAAGCAAGCCATTTTTAAATGGCGTATTAGTGGAGTTTTAATGGTGTACGTCTATCAGTACTGAGAAGCCGATTCGAATATCCTATTGCAGCCAGATTTTTTATTTTCAAAGAAAAGAAAATCGTTTTACATGTATATTCTATTATAATTATGAAAATATAATATTTAATTATATAAAAAATTTAAAAAATAGATATACCTTATTAAATACATATTATATCTATCATAAAACTCAATTCAAAATAATATAATCAATATAATCTCTTTTCTTATAGTCAAACTGCTCTTCTTTAGACAAAAAAATAATTTGAAGTGCATGCAAATTGAAATTCAAACCTTTGGAACATCAGTAACAAATCAACTTTACCATATAAACTCCGGAGAAGGAAGATAGGTGGGGAGGGGATGGAGGTGAAACCGTGAAAGTAACAATGTCTGAACGAAATTGTTGGGAAGAATTATAGATAGTGACAAAAGAGTATCGAAAGGACATGGATATGGATGCACATGAGGGTATAGGGCCACCACCACAAGCCCATCACATTCCAAAGTCGAACCAAGGGTCTTTAAGAGGGGCTCACTGGCACCAGAAATTTTGAAGAGACGCCCAAGCAAACAAACAAGTTAAACCGAAAGTTGGTGACACTTCCATCCGCTCTCTCTTTTTTGGATAATTGGAAAGGAAACCACACTCATACTATGATGCCTCGAGCTGGCTGTGTCCCCCCAAACTCCCAATCATTTGATTGGACTTCCCTCGATCCCTTTCATTGTAGTTCCTTGCACGTGCATTCTTCTGTTTCTCTTAGCTGTCACCCGGCTTCCCCTTCCTTTTGATCCATTATTATTTATAATGTAAGCCATTTTTTTAATTCCTTGAACGACCTTCCCACTTCCCATTTTAATTGCTTCCCATGCTACCTGCTGTGAAGTCAACAAGTTAAAACATAATTTCTGTATTGCATTTTTTTACATATCTTCTCGTAAGGATTAGTGCATACATCTGGGTTCCTTTTGCATTGCACTCTGATGATACCATCCCCTTCTTTCCGGTGCATTAACGTCAGAAATCATGTAGGCCTTTCATTTTGGTTATGGTTTGGACTGCACGCCAGCAGCCCCAAGTATGCTTTCTTCACTTCTTAAACTCAAAGATAACTCGGACTTCCTCAGGCTCAACCTACTAGCTTATTACCTCCAATAAATAGCTCAATCCGTCAGCTTTAATCCGTTAACCCATTTTCTCTTTTTACTGCTTTGCATGCATGTTTTCATGTTCAAAGAAACAATTCAAAAAACATTTGACTCGACGATTAAAATCAAAGATACTGCTTTTTTTTATAGGCTACCATATCTGTCTGTTCTCTACTTACCTACAATTAGTGATGCAACATACACAATTCAAATGACCATAAAATAAAAAGCCTATGAAACGAACATTTAGAAGTTTATAACTGATCTATCAATGATGATTGAACCTTTTTGATGTTAACATTGAATTCCCATTTTTGTTTGTTTTTAGGGAAGTCAATGCTGAGTTTGTTTTTGACACAAATGCATGAGACTTTACAGATTCTGTACACCAAGAAATGAGAACTCCTACTAATTCATTTCTTTTTGAATTTAAGTATAAAGAAAGCTATAATTCGGGCGATAATGCCATTGATAACGAGGACGATTAGACAAAGATTCCAGTCGCGAAGATCATAACCGCGTTGCTGCAGCGAAACACAGCGAGTTATTTGTCGTACTCCAGAGTACATGAGGAGCAAAACATTGAGGGAGGGTGAAGGATGGTTATGGCTAGTTGCTCGCTTACAGGCTTAAAGACAAATTAATCCGCTAGTGGTTACTGACCTTTCAGCATTTGCAATGACAAAAGCTTCGAGAGCCCACTTTGTGTAGCAAAAATTCCCAAAATATTTCACAATTGCACTGCCTTTATCCTGGTTTGCAACTAGAGTCAAAAAAACAGGAAGAAGCACTGCCCACTGAAGAAGAAATCATTAGGCTCATTAGCTAAATGGATTCGGAAAATTGTAGTTTAATAATATCTTATGAGTTTATGAATAATAAGTTTTGGTTTGTACCAGTTGGGCGAGACTAAGTGCAAAGAAAATGGCCAATACATAAGCAGTGCCGATGACGCATTAAACTAGGCGGAGCAAGACAATGTAGTTGTCTTGAAAGGTTGATATTGGATTGTTGAAGAAATAGAACATGGATAAATATACCACTGGTTTAATGACTGTATTGAACTGATCAAATTTATCTTTCGATAGAAAATAAGCTAGACTGCTGATCCCAGATTCACTCTCCATTTTATATTGTAATTTATCGAGAGAAAATGATCTTAATGCTGCAATCTCGCACAATAGTGCTGCAAACGAGGTGATTAAGTTTATATAGAATGACTAAGGAAAGAGAAGACATGGAAATATTGTCTCTGATTTCTCGTTTTTGAAACCTACTGCAAATACTTATCAAAATATCTTAACCCCATGATAACAATGGTATGTCAGCCAAGCTTGTTTTGTCAACTTACAAATAGCAATGACTGTATATGTGTAGCCAAGGGAATCGAATGTCTCATCGTTCACTTGAGTCCCTAAGCAAGCTCCAGCAAGTAGTAGAATCATTAAATCCACTGCTTGCATCCGACTTTCTCGTAATCGCTGCCTACCAACCCTGAAATTTGCCTAATAATAAATATCATTGGGGAAATAAATTGAAAGTTCATGTTGTTCCCAGAAGTGGAGAGGAAAGAAAGTCCAACTGATCCAAAGTCCAAACTCAAAACTTCAAATAGTTTCCTCTACAAGAACCGGTTTTCAGCAAGAAGGTGATCAGACTCAGCTCAAACAATTTGGTCCTAATAAATATTCGTATATTCTTAGGAAGCAAGACTGGCAACCGGAGCGAGATCACTTTTCTAGTCTAACAAAACGGTGACTTAACCGACCTACAAATGCTGGCCCTTTCCACTTTCCAGATAGTACACTACAAGCTGTACTTAATGTGTGCCTAGGGAGGTTATTCACTCAAGGCCACAATAATGACTTTACCGGGAGCACTAATAAAGTTGTCATGAAATTGAAATGTGAATGATTTAGCCACTTTTATCTGGTTATATAATTCGTTTATTCACCATTAATTACATCAGAGATTAGAGGAAAAAATTGTTTTTTACGCTTCTGAAATGGGAATACAGGTATTGGCTAATACCTGCCAAGGAAGTATCTGCACTGGCGAGTTATACCCGGCGTTCTCCTGTTCGGTAAGTCATGAGGTTTTGAGTAACCGTGCTCCATCTGGTCTGTGCTCTTAACATTATCCCACCAGTCTCCAGCGAATGTGATACAACAACCTTACGTGTCTACTCAAGGAAAAAGTATAGATCACGTGACAAAGACATGTTGGGAGAAGACCAATTTCAGCTTAGCTATTTACTAGCTCTGCAAGAACCATTCTTACTGGCAGTGGAAGAACAAGAACCACTTTTACTAGTGGCAGAAGACTAGCTCAAAGCGGTTGAGGATTATTAGCATAACTATTCACGCGTGCTCCTCTATTTCAACTTATTTAGTTATTAATAAAATCAAGAACTTTTATTATAAATAAACCAGAAATTGTTTTGTTTCATCAACAGTAAATTATTTATTGAAGTCATTTGTTGGAGACTAGTTCTCTCGAATTAGACTTTTTCTATTAGTTGTATTTTGTTTAAGATCCTTTCAACGTGTAGCTAATTTTATTACTCTTTTTTCTATCCCCTCTTGTTTTTTTTCTTTTCCTGTTTCTATCATCTTTGATATCAGAGCTGCTCATGATCCGAGATGATAACCACACGTTCTTTTACTATTTCACCTCCTGAAACCCAAAGCACATAGCATCCCAACACTTGACATTCATCCCCCAACACCGACTGCATTGCCATTTAGCTTGCCACCATTGTTTCCTAACTAGAAGCTATGGAAATTTTGGCAGCAGAACTTGCTGCTCTTAAGGCTCAAACCAATGCTGCCCACCTATTGGCATCCAACCCAGGGGCCAATATTAAAGACAAAGGAAAGGAAACTGCCCAAGGCTATCGAGAACAACGTCACAATAGTTGGCCAGACGATAAAAAAGAAGCTAACAGCCCATGGTGGCGACAGAATCCAGCTCATTGACCTCATACGAAAATTTCGCAAATTTAATGGAGGTGACCCTCGTGAATGGATTCTAAATGCTGAAAATACTTCCATTATTATCAAACACTGAAAGAACTCAAAGTCGACATAGCAGCTATGTACCTTGAAGGTAATGCATTGGATTTTGTTCTCTTGGCTCAACAGTGAATGCACTCTCGTTCATTGGGACGAGCAGGTCAAGGCGCTACAAGAGAACTATGATCTAGTTGCGTTTTAGAACCCAGATGAATACCTCTATAGCATCTGCCATAGAGGTACCATCCAAAAGTATTGATAAGAGTTTGCGAAAGAATCTGCATGAGTGACGAATTAGTCGTATCACTGTTTATCAAGAGTTTTCGTCAATGGATTGCTCGAAGACCTTAAAGTCAATGCAAGAATCCACAAGCCTTGTACAATATACAAGGCTATAAGTTTGGCCGTGGAATTTAAGTCCAAATTAGGCCCAAACCGCATGACCAAGGGGTCTAATTGGTCAAATTCTTCCCAACCCAATACATCCTCTATGTAACTAAGCACCCTCTTCCACGTGAAGGCAAACCCTCACGCAATTAGCTCACTACCACCTCTCGCCAGTTCCTACTGCCTAACAACCTAAACTTTAACTCAAACTCAGTTCGAAATTAAAAGTCTAAATGGCAAAACCGACTAGCAATGGGCCTTTGTTTTTGTTGCAATGAGAAGTTTGGCTCTAGTCATTATTGCAAAAGTGGAACTCCATTACTCTTGGAGATCACCAATGATGGCGAAGATCTCAGAAGAGAAGAAAAACATACAGGTAAACTCAATCTTGATAACCAATCTTTTAATCTGGTTGAAATTAGTTTCCATGCAATATAGGAAAAATTGACCACCACCACCATAAAGCTCAAAGGGCTCATCGGCATTAAAGAGGTCCTAGTTCTTGTCGACAGTGGTTCAACCCATAATTTCATGGCTAACACCATTGTTGACAAATTAAACCTTCCGGTTCAATTTGCTCCTTCGTTTGGTGTACAAATTTACAATGGAGATGTCATTTCTTGTAATTGCATTTATCGAAATGTCAATATATAGCTACCAAGCTTGAAGATCAGACAAAATTACTACCAATTCTCTATAGGGGTTGTCAAGTTGGTATTGGGAATACAATGGCTTGCTTCACTCAATACAGTACAAGCCAATTGGAATGAAACATTTCTTATTTTTAATCTCAATAGGCAAAAATACAAATTATAAAAGTTCACACCCAAACCCCAAACCACCTCTTATGCCAGTACTTGTCAATTAATGCTTAGAACACGGGTAGCCCATTTTTTCAAATTCAAGCCTTGCTCACTAAGTTTGACTCTGTTTTTTAGGAATCCAACACTTTGCCACTCTTCCAAAATCTCACCCATTTAATCTCTTTCCTAGCAAATTCTATACCTCTCAACATTTAGCCTTACTGATACTTCTACTCCCAAAAAACAAAAATAAAAAATAGGTTACTGATATATTAGCAACCGAGTTCATACGCCTCAGTTCTAGCCTATTTGCTAGCCCTGTCCTTCTAGTCAAGAAGAAAGATGACTCTTAAAGGATGTATATTGATTATCGATCCTTTAACAAACTTATTATACTTAGCAAATACCTAATTCCCAATATAGATGAGTTTTTGGATGAGTTACATAGAGCCATAATATTTTTCAAGATTAATTTGCATTCCAGCTACCATCAGATTTGGGTCAATCTGAATGAGATGGCAAAAACAGCTTTTCGTACACATTGAGGGCATTATGAGTCCATCTCATGCCTTTTGGCCTTACTAATGTGCTGTCCACTTTTCAAGCTACCATGAATGATCTCTTCAGGACATACTTGCTTAAATTCATTCTTTTGTTCTTTGATAACATCGTTATCTATAGCAAAACTGTGGAGCAGCATCAACAGCATCTCCAAATGGCACTTGAGCTCGTGATGCTTCATTTGAAAGCATTGGCACCATAATTTTACAAGCAGAGCATTCTGTGGCGTATTTCAGTAAGGACTTTTTTTTTTCTAATCGATTCAAATCTGGTTATGATAGGGAATTACTTACCTTTGTTTTAGCTTTGCAAAAGTGGAAGCACTACTTCCTAGGAAGGCATTTCTTCATTGAGACCAATAATTTCAGCCTTAAATTTTTACTAGAAAAGTGAATTACCAACATTAAGCAGTAGAGATTACTAAGGAGATTGTTGCATTTTCACTTTTCCATCATTTACAAAGCAAACAAAGAAAATAGAGGAACAGATGCCTTATCTCATCGACCTTAACATATGGATTTTCTTATATTGGCTCTACCCATTAACCTTGATTTGCTAGATTTACAAAAAACCCTCCAAATGAACCCTTACACTTAGGAAATCATACAATCCATTACTGTCGATCCCATTTCATACGCAGAATTTTCTGTGGTAGGTCAAGAACTTTACTATAAAAATCAATTAATGATTCCTAACAATAAAGCATTAAAGTAGAAACTTCTTTTCGAATCTTATAACACCATTTCTACAGGTCATGGTGGTTACTTAAAGACTTTCAAGACCATTTTTGCCAAATCTTTTAGCTAAGTTTAAAGCAGGATATCTAACATTATGTTCAAAATTGCTTAATTGTCAACAGAATAAGCATCAAGCATTGGCGCCCGCCAATCTTATACAACCTTTACTAGTATCAAAAAGAGTTTAGGAAGACATCTCCCTCAATTTCATTATAGGTCTTCCCAAATCAGGTTATTTTGACACAATCTTAGTTGTAGTGGATCGTCTCAGTAAATATGCCTATTTTATTCCGTTGGCTTACCTATTTACTGCCAAAATAGTTACTAAGAATTTTTGCAAGGAAATAGTTCGTCCACACGGCATCCCGAGATCTATCCTTTCCAATCGTGACATCATATTCCTCAGCAATTTCTGGCAAGATCTCTTCAAATTAGGTAAAACTTGCTTATGCACGGGGACTAGTTACCATCCACAGACGGATGGACAAACTGAAGTCGTCAACCGATGTTCAAAGGCATATCTGCAAAGCTTTGCTAATGAACAGTCCACTGAATGGAGTAATTTTCTTCCCTAGGCAAAGTATTCATTCAAATCAGGTTTCCACACCTTTACTGACACTATTCCTTTCAATATTGTTTACAAATGAGATCCTATGCCACTCCACCCCTTTGTCCAAGGTGAAATGGTGTTGGCAGACCTTGAGAAACAATTTATCCTTCGTTATGATATGCTAAAGATTTTAAAAGCAAATCTACTGAAGGCGTAATCCCACAGGAAGGCCTAGGTAGATTCCAAGAGGCGTGAACTTAGCTTCAACAAAGGTGATTCTATTTTTTTGAGACTCCAGCCTTACCGCCAACAATCACTTGCCAAAAGGAAGTATGAAAAACTCTTTCCAAGATTCTTTGGTCCTTACAAAGTTATTCAATGGGCGGGTCTCATGGCTTATGAGTTGGAACTTCCTAAAATTTCAAGAGTACATCCCATCTTCCATGTGTCCCTCTTACGACCAGCGATGCGACAAACACCATCTTTTCCACTGGCTCCTTTGCCCATTACACTTGATTGGGAACTTATCATTTCCTTTACCAAGGTTTTTTCACATCGTTAGATTAAAGAAGCTGAAGTTCTGACCTTAGAGCTGCTCATCAAATAGGAAGGATGACCTTTAAAAGAAGTAAGCTAGGAAAATTATGATCTTATAGCAAGGCAACTTTCATCTTTTCGCCTTAAGGACAGGTAAAGAGGGGACAATGGAGGAGTGACTCTACATGATAGCTATTGTCTCTACACATGAGGAGGAGACTGGAGGCAAACCGAATGCATAAATGTAAAGAGGACCTCGTCACTTTTTAATTGGTTTTAAGTTCGATGCACATAATTTAACAACTAGATTAAAGGCAACGAAAAAATCAACAGCTGTAGCACATGGGAAGAAATATATTTCACTTCTTCCTAATTTATCATATGAGGTTATAAGTCAAGGTCATAGCTATTAGGTGAAAGAAAGTTGATGTAGTATCATGCAGACATTTAGTCCTCCAAGAGCTTCTCGTTGAAGTGCTCGAAGAAGCAACTGTGAAGATGAACTATCTAAACCAATAGTAGGCTCATCCAAGATTAATAGAGAAGGTTTCATAACCATCTCTAGTCCAAAATTTGCACGTTTCTTTTTGGCCTCCAGAGATCCCTCGCTTCTTCCCTGTCCTGACAAGTGAATCCCTTAACAGCCTGTAGTCTCAAGGACTCAATAGCCTTTTCAATAACCAAAACTTGTTCGACTTTTGGCAGGTCAGAAGGTAATCTTTAGTGTTAAGCAATCCACAAAAATAATCTAATATCAAAATGAAACTTACAAGGAACAAGGTATCAAACATAAAGAAAATAAATAATGGTCCAGATAGGATTGTGAAGATTACAAAAATATTTCTGATTTGTTGGTTCTTCATTTTGCCCAACATAGGAAAAATACATTGTTCTTTACAACTTGACTAGTGGCAAAGTAGAATGTCAGAAGTTTTAGACTTTAGAAAGTTTTTCTTTCCTATCATAATGTGCTTGAGTTAATAAGGTTCCTATAATCATGACATTTACATTTTTCTTTTACTTTCAATTGCACAATCTTAGAATCCAACTATCAACCATTTACAAGAAAGATGTCCTGATGAAAGATGAGCTGTCTAACCAACTAATCTTCAAAAAAGATGAGATGATGACTGCAGTTAGCTTGTTTCACAAGTCTGATAACACACACCTGCACCTTGCGCTGAACCAAAGATTCTCCTCTACTGTCAAGTTTCCATGCACACATCCAATAATTTTCTTATGGGACTGGATTGGTTCATTTTTTTCCATTCACAAGAATTAAACCTGTCACATTGCATCCAGCTGCAGTTTTTCCTGTCAAAGCAGAAAGAAATGTAGTTTTCCCAGCTACTGATGGGCCCATAACTGCAGATACTCGACCAAGCATGAGTTTCCCAGTGAGACACCTAAGCAAATATATGTGTCTCCCCTTCAAAGTGAGGGTTAGATCCTTAAAATATATCTCAATCTCAGGCCTCGTCCTGATGTCATTATCTGTAGCCATTGAAATTATTCCTCAGAAGGTCAAGTTCTTGTTCTGTTGTCCTTTCTCCTTCTCAATTTGACCATACGCATACTTAAGAATTTGATTGAGTATGCAATTGTTTACCCCTTGGTGCTTTTTTTAAAATATTTTTGTCTCCAATATTCAGATTAAAACCTTCATGACTTTTGGGATCTTCCTCAAGGAAATGCAACATCTTTGTGATGCTACTTGGTTCCCTTTTTCTTTGTTCTTGAATCTGTAGATGATTGCTCGGGTACCATAGGTGACGCAGTTGGCAACTGCATATCAATTTTAACAAATTTACCTAGACTTATATTATTCTCTTTATTCGATTTTGCATAGAGAAAATGTTCGCGAAAGCTGTTTCTGCCAACCCCCCTTCTTGGCAGCATCTTTTGCTGCTTTTCACCTTTCACGTGCTTGTGCAGTTTCTCGTGCATGTCTTGCCACTGCTTCTCTGGATCTAGCCTGTCTTACTTCTCGAGCAGTAAGAACTTGATCAGAGCAATTATAAACAATGAGCAGCAGAAGACTCATTCCAACCTACTTGTGTAACAGAAAGTACAAAAGTCAACTGGCTGAAACTAGAGCAACAAGGACGCCAAGGTAAATCATATGCAGAGAAAAAGGAAACAATTTAATTTTGCAGAAGCGTGCAAAAAATTCCTTCATGGGGAATGCTTGAAAGAGTTATCTAAAATGCATATAATTGACAGACATGGACGATAAAGAACCCTATATTCCCATTAATAAGAGATAGAACCAGTTCAAGAATAACAGTAAAATTACTGATCTATGAAAGTTCGGAAACCACTTGCAAAAGCATGACTCTATAACCATGTATTTTCTGGTTCGAGGTATTTGGATTGCAGGTAGTTACTTGAAGCAAGCTGCACAGTATTCATAAATATCCTATAAAAAAGCGATATCAAATATTTTTGAATAAACCAAGAGTACTAAGCAACACGCTGCCTATGCAGCGATCATAAATCAGACACTTGAGACTAAGAGCAAGGAAAGGTTGGTAGAATAATGGTATGAAGTTGCGGATAACCTACGTGGTTAATCAAATCATTGAATTGAAACAAATCTTCCATCGTGTGATTTGAACAATCGACTTTTCAAGCACTTTTCAGTTAATAAAAATACTCTCGAACATTTTGATATTTTCACGCAGGTTGCTTGGAAAGTATTTGCACGTTGAATACCATGAATATAACACACAAACAGATTAAGTCAGTTCATCCAGTCGTTTTGATTTTACAGTTGGTGAATCTAGTCAACAAGCCAAAATGCACTGTTAAACTTACTATAAATTCTGCTTCCTAAAACATATACATTGTGAGTTTTGTTAAAAACACGAACAATTGGGATTCGAGCCAAGCTTTCAGAAAGTGAAATGGATTAAAAAAAACTTACACAGCTGGAAGTGGAATCCATTCTGCATTAATGTCTGAAATTCCATCAAAAGAACTTACCAGTGAACATAAACTCCGAGTACGGAGTACTTTCACAATATCATCAAAACTTGTATGGTATCTTGAGATAGATTATAGGTTCTGCAAACATTTTTATTGATGCTATGAGTGCTGGGATAAAAATCAATACCCGCTACTGCAAGTAACTTTGTTTATGGTTGAAGGGCAGTAAGTTCCTACTGAACAGAAAATCTCACTGCTACTTGCAACATCAGCCCACGTATCCGCGCTATCACAACTGTGATTCGGCTGTCGAGGAGGAATTTGTTAATTATATGTGCGAATTTTCTCTACCAATAAATGTCAATGCCTAGAGCATGCGATAAGATCACGAAGAGCAGAAGATAAGAAAATTTTGAAATCTAGGATTGGAACTTACGGGTCACAAACGCCAGTTGCAGTATTCAGCTTTGGAAGTGGACAATAAGAACGTAAAGCGCATGCTTCGTTTTGCGTGAACATGAAAGACAATAAATATATATCATTCAGTTCCGTTTCTGTCAATAAATAATTCCAATGTTCAAAATTTACATAAAGTAACTATTATCTGTATCTCTTAATTCCATTGCCTTTCAAACAAGAAACTAATTACATGACCCTAACTTACAACGAGATGAAAGGGAAATAGATTCATCTGCATCATGCTTGATTTTTCTTTTCAACAAACAAATAGATTCACCCAAGAAGTTAATGTTATCATCGCAAAGAATTCCACTGAGTTACTTCAGATTAAACAATTCAAGAATTGTTAAAAATTCTACATCTTTTCAATATGGTTATGGACTGTACATGTGCAGATCACAAATACACTTTTAGCACCTCTCAGCGACAAAATATAGTGAAAATGCCCAACTGGGTGACCCACCCCATCCACATGCCTTTTCCATCACTATTTTGCACGCTTTCATATCTGTCAAGGCGAACATCATGTAGATTTTTCGGTCTCCAATTTTTATAAAAAGTCTTTTCATTTTTTGAGCCAGTAAGAGAAGGATTTCCTTTCACATTTTGTGATTACTGCCACAGACTGGTCTCAACATTTTGCATTGCTAATTTACAAATTAACGGAGAAAACATAAAAAGCAATCAACCCCACAAAACAGAAGAAAGAGAAGTACCAAATATAAGCCTAAAACTTATAATTGAATGGATAACAAGTACTTACTTACCATGCAAGCAAGACCCCTGGGGCAGAAGAATACTTCACAACAAGGTTAATAGTTTTTAGTCCTGGAAGGCAGGTAAGTTGAATTTTTGAGATCAATATGCTGGTTTTCATCAGCATGACAACCCCATCCCGGTTCACATCCAGAGAACCAAGATGTTATATTGCAGTTCTTGTTAGGCTTTGCATTAGTTCCGTCCCCTTCGCAAATAAACTACTGAAGTATAATCTTATTTCTGCTACTGTACATAGTCGCTGGGTGAGATCTCCTTTTAAATTTATATTACTTTCATCACCAGGTCCCAGGTGACAAATATGATTACATATTGTGAGGATGAAAAAAGAAAACTTCAAGAGAAAACATGAATCGTAGTAAATATTGCCATCAGAATCAGCCTTTAAGCTTATTGTCCCTTTCCTATAAATTCATCGAACCGATGACTAAATGACCCAAAACATCCCATGGCAACAGCAGAGAATTGAAAAAGAGATTGAAGTATCTTCTGATTTATCTCATTTATAATAACAATGGAGTTATAGTGAACAAGTATCCGCGTGAACTATTGGCATGTTTGAGTTATGGTAAAACTCCATGCCTTTTGTTTTCTTAACGCAATTAGTCAAGAAATCTAAATTTCTTGAAAAATTAAATGCTCCATCCAATCAGCTTCCCTGAAAAGAAGAAGACTTGCATTTAAGTGACTTTTGTTTTCTTAACGCAATTAGTCAAGAAATCAAAATTTCTTGAAAAATTAAATGCTCCATTCCAATCAGCTTCCCTGAAAAGAACAAGACTCCATTCAACACTTAAACAAAAGGCCCTTTTTTGAGGGGGGAGGGGGAAGAAAGGTGACATGCATGATACAGAGAGAAAACAGTAGAAAATTGTAAACTAATCACACATTCTTCATGCAGAACCCCAAACTATGACCGATATCAGTACTTAAATATTACCGTAAGATTTGAAAGCCATTTATAGATGAGGTCTGTTACAAGGGGAAGAGAGGCAGGTTGTTGTTGTTTGTTTTACTGCAATCATCGCCATCCACAGACTGTGAAAACGGAAACAAACTTAAAACAAAAAGAAGAAAAAGCAGGGCATGGGGTCTTTCCTCTCATATTGATAAAGTGTTGAATCTCTAGAAATCATAAATCTTGGGAAGAACATAAAACAACTATAATTGAACTCTGTGAATTAACCATGGCATCATCAGTAGTAAGGTGCCTTATTATTTCTCCTTCCTTCAAACAAGACCATGAAACATTCAATCATTCATAAACCAAAACCAAAAGTTGCATGGGGTTATTTGAGAATCTGCAGAAACAACAATGAAGATTGACAAGATTTAGAGAGGTATAGACCTTTGCGAGAAAACTAAAGAAGTTTGGTCCAAAGCGGCGGAAGTGAATATGTGTTTGGGTTTGGGTTTGGAAGGAGGTCCTTGGTTTTGGGAATGAAGAAATGGTGGGGAGAAATGGGTGGCTACGTTGAAGGTGAAAACTCAAGACTATAGTCCTCGTACTACAATAATTCTGTGTGTGCATGGCATGTGAAAATAACTAACTACTCCTAAGTATACGTTTTCCGTAACAGATCATTTACGGCTTACATCAAACAGTTAATCTGCTTGAGCCAGTTTAACCAAAAATATTACCTTTCCACGTTTAAAGGGTCAGAAACTGTAGTAACTGCTAAAGACTCGGCAGCAGGCATTGACTCAACTGAATAGTTAAGGTTGTAATTAGATGACTGATGGAAATTCTGGCAACACTTTTTGTTAAATTTAAAGGCGACTTTCATGGGCTCGGTAATATTAAATATATTTTATGGCTGTACGGAAAATAATAAAATAATAAAATAATATGAATATATTAGTATATTAAAATTTATATAATATAAATTATTAATTTATTAAAATTTATATAAATATAAAATATTTTAAATATAATTATTATAAAATAAAATATATAAGTATGATGAGGATATAATTTATAAGAAAATCATTTATTATTAGTTGGCCTTTGATTCCGACATGGCTTAAGTTGATTTTTTCCCCCAAAAAAAAAACTATTTTGTGACTTGGATGTCATGTGTCTAATTTTATATTGAAGCTTTAACCTTGGATTACATCGGGTATAACAACATTTACAGTGTACAAAAACATTTTAGGTAAAGATTCAATATTGTTGAATGGGTTTTCATTCAGTGATTACAAAAATTCGTATCTAAGACTACTTTGACTTGGATGACTCTATCCATAGTAAGCATCATTGGAGCAAGACTTTTCCACGATCCTTCCATATTAAACGATAAAACGATTCTCTCATTTTTATCCCCCCGTTTTCCAAGTACCCTGTTCACACTGAAATAGCTTCCCCTTCAAATAATTGAATTTGGAATTGATTTAGTTGGTTTTTTAATTTATTTTTATGCATTGTCCTTTCTTTTTAATAAATTTTGGTTGATCAGATGACTTGTTTTTCTAATTGCTGAGCTGCCGTGTCCAGACTTCTTTCATAGAATTGAACACTGTTCTTCCAAAAATTCCAAGCAATTTTCAGGTCTTTTGGGGGCATTGGATTGCTGGGTTTTTCTTAAAATCCTTAAATTTGGTAGCTTTTTCAAGTTCAATGGCCAAATTTCTGCCTTTCCAACCAAGATAATTGAAGGTGAGATCGAAGCCAAATTTCTTGATTTTTGTCCTCTATTCGAGATTATTTAGTTTTTAATAATGATTTGTTCCGAAAGTAAAGTTTCTGTTTTTTTTTCTTGGCTGTTGATTTTGATCCAGAGTGGCAGTTTTGGTCTCTCAGAGAAGTGATCATAATCTGTAAAGCTTAGGATGTGGGATTCCTTGGAATTATTAGAATTTAGACGCTTTCTTGGCTTTTGCTTTCACTTACATTTCCATTATGTATGATACAGTTTTGAAAACTAAAGGTTCTAGATTAACTTCTGTAATCTAGTTAGCTATAAACTCCTGCATTTTTCAAATCTTCACCATGGATCCTTGACTCTAAAAATGTGAATTTGAGGTTTCCTTTGAATTTTTCATCAGCCTTGGTTCCTGGTCTTTTAACTTATAGCATCATAGTTATTCTTCTGCAGAAATAGATTTTCTTCTCATAGTTAGCTCTTAAATTTGCAGGTTGTTGAAGATAGTCTTTGATTTTGCTTGATCATATCTATTTCTTTCTGGCATCTGGGAATTTGTTGATCATATCATAGCACTGTGGAGTTTGTTGTGTTTAATTCTTTGAGGGTCTATGAAGTGCTTTACATTCCCCAATTGCTATAAAAAATACGAACTAAAGACCCCCAAATCAGTTTCAAATCGGTCAATGAATTCTACATTCACTGATCGTGAAATGGCAAGGTCTGGGTCTGAATTAAACTCTCAGAATGTCTCGGGCGTCAGCACGGAGTCCATGGGGAGGTCCTCTTTTCCTAGCATGTCTCAAAGACAAAGCAACCTAAGGGTATTCACAGTTTCTGAGCTTAAATCTGCCACCAAAAATTTTAGCCGCTCTGTCATGCTTGGAGAGGGCGGGTTCGGTTGTGTTTACAAAGGGCTTCTCAAGAGTCCTGATGATTCATCTGAAAAGATTGAAGTGGCAGTGAAACAGCTTGGTAAAAGGGGGTTGCAGGCAAGGCTTCTTGACTTACAACGTAGTAAAAGTTCCTCTTCTGAATTAATTTGCCTTCTATTTATTTTACCTTTGAAATGTCATAGGTAGAATCATTGATATTGTGAGTTCTTATAGCGGAGACTTTTGAAATCATATGCATATTTATGTGTTTGGGTCTGATTCCTAGGTTTTTCATGCATGCAGTGGAATATATAGGAGTTGTTGAGAACCCAGAGTCAAATTTGCCTTTCTTCGTTAATGGTTCGATATTCTAGTGTCCTAGTGATCTTCCATGTTGACAAGAATCTGCATGGTTTATATAAATCCATTTGAATTCAATTCGATGGCCAGGAACATTAGTATGTGACTGGTAATAATTTAGCAGAAACAAATTCTCTAATAAATAGAAGATAGAGCTAGAGGCTTCAATTACTTGATAAATTTGACTAATTACTAATCACAACTGATGTCTCAGTGACGGTATTAAACAGAGATTAGGAAAAGTGAACATTTCTCCTGAAAATCCTGATTGCATTTGCTCTGATGTTGGCACTACTGTATTTGGAATTTTTTTTCCCATTTATAGACTTGATTTAATGCTTATGATGCATGCATTCAAAATAACTGTGACCCCGAGCTGAGAATCAGGAACTTTTACAAACTTAACATCCCTACTTTCATTGGCAGGGGCACAAGGAATGGGTGACAGAAGTAAATGTCCTTGGTGTAGTCGAGCATCCAAATCTTGTAAAGCTAGTTGGTTATTGTGCTGAAGACGATGAAAGAGGAATCCAAAGGCTTTTGATATATGAATATATGCCGAATAGAAGTGTGGAAAGCCATTTATCTGTCCAGTCAGAGACAACTCTTACATGGGCGATGAGGTTGAAAATAGCCCAAGATGCTGCTCGTGGGTTAGCATACCTACATGAAGGAATGGATTTCCAGGTATAATGCTATTAAGTTTCCATTTCAGATATTAACGGTTTTTCAACCCAATCCTTTACGGTGCTCTGAGCATTTGAATGGTATTGCATTGTATTGAAAAATTTTCTGGCCAATTTTACATGATACTAATATAGGTTTTTCTTTATTTTATTTCACCACAGATCATCTTCAGGGATTTTAAATCTTCTAATATCCTTCTGGACGATCAATGGAATGCGAAGCTGTCGGACTTTGGATTAGCCAGGTTGGGCCCTTCTGAAGGATTAACTCATGTCTCAACGGCGGTATGTTGAGGCAAAATGGCCTGCTCGAAGTTTATCCCTTTAGTCAGTATTCATTTTTAGTACTCTAATAACATAAACCAAGGTTCACACAGTATTAGAATTTTTCTTATCATCTCTAGTAGGTGTCTTAATGGTGAAGACCTCCAAAGTTTATAATTCATCGATCTTCTTTTTTTTTTTTTTTTCTTTTGGCCAAGATTCATCAATTGTTACACGCATTGAACTGGTGATCTTCAACAGGTTGTTGGAACAATAGGATACGCAGCTCCTGAATACATCCAGACCGGACATCTGACATCGAAGATTGATGTATGGAGTTATGGGGTCTTCCTCTATGAACTCATTACCGGCAGGCGCCCTTTAGACAAAAACCGACCCAAGAACGAGCAAAAGCTCTTGGATTGGGTAAAGCAATACCTATCCGATGTGAAAAAATTCCCGTTGATATTGGACCCTAGACTGAAAGGGAAGTACCAGCTCAAATCTGCCCAAAGGCTTGCAATTGTGGCCAACAGATGTTTAGTCAGAAACCCGAAGTCACGCCCTAAGATGAGCGAGGTGTTAGAAATGGTAACCCGGATTGTGGAGGCATCAGCAGGATCCCGAACTCCTGAACCACCATTGAAGACTTTGCAATCTGTCGATGCCTTAACAGAAACTGCAAGGAAACATAAAAGAAGGATTATGGATTTCAGACGTGGCGAAAAGTTTGTTCGGTCATGGACTCTGAAGCTTGTAAGAACATGCTAACGGCAGGTAACTTCAAGGTTTAAGCAAACCACACTTTCAGCCTTTTTAAGTTGGTTAGACATATAACTTGAACAAACCTCATTGAGCTTTAAAGGTTTTTTTAGCATGAAACTGACAGAGCAATGCAGTCAAACTTCAGATACAATTATATATATATATATATATATATGTAATATTGTCCTGGCATTCTCTCTTTTGCTAATATGTATAAAGCTGCTCTTTGAACATAGAGGTGAAAAATCTTTCAGATAGTGTAACTTCTCATGCGAAACCATTGAATCTATGTTATTCAAATTCTGATATGAGTATCGAATTCGTATATGTGTTCGACGTAAGTATGTTTAATTTTTTTTCTTAGCATTTTTAGGTATGTAAAGAGTATTTGGAGGGTCATATTCTATACTCATGTTTAAAAATGTTTTGGAGACGGATGTCAAACAAAAATATTTTTTTAAAAAAAAGAGCCGAATCAACATGAACCTTAAAGAAGTAGAATTTGGGTGTTGGGTCTGAAATGGGCTGTATGATTCTTTTGGGAGAGAAGCTTTACTTTATTTGCTTTCAAACCTTAAAATAGTATGTGAACAAGAAGCCGAAAAACAACACTACCAAAGTCTTGTATTTGTTCACGACATTTAGTTTTTCAAGAAATTAATGTTTCATATTTTCTCTCTTTGTAATGACAGCAAAAACAACATAGTTAGAATCTTTATCAGGTAATTTGCTCACTTCTGTGTCTTTTTTTTTTTTTTTATTTTTAATTTTGAAAATTGTAGTAGGCTCACCATAGGATTACCGTCCAATGCAAACTTACTAAAAATAACATATACTTGCTAGTTTTTTTTATTTTTTTAATTTCTTTCTATTTTGGTTTTACTATCTTTGTTGACACTTGACAAGCTTCAATGGTGGTGCCCTTTCATAACATGTTAAAGGCTTTCGTATCATATTTTAGAAAAATTAAATTAAGCTTTTGTCTTATTTAAAGTATCCCGTTTACTAATTTCATATTGAAAATGATAATGAAACAGATGTATCATGAGGTAAACTTGTTCTCCAATGTCACCCATGCATATTAATATCGCATTCAGTTTTAAAATTATAACATATTTAATAATTTATATTATATTTATATTTGATAGTTAATAAAAAAATATGAATATAATATGTATATAAAAATCTAAATTTATTGGTCTAGCAATCTTTCAAACTTATTTCATATTGATGAGGCTAAAATATAAATTTTTATAATTTAAATTGATTTAAATTATTATTTAAATAATAAAATTTATTTTTATCTAAACTAAAAATAAGTCAATAAATCTAAATTTTTCCAACCATTAAAAATAAATAGTACTGCATGGTTTGGAGCTTGACAACTAACAACACATTTTAGACGGTCATTAACTATCTACCGCCGCTTATTGTCCCAAGGAGTAGGACTACCATGAAATTCAACACCAGCCCAGCCGCATGCCATTTATAAATAAATTATATATTATACATCATTGGTGGCGGCAATATTTAAGTCTATTTTGGCATAAATTTAAATTTAAAATATTAATTGAGTATATTTACCGTTAAAATAATTAAATTAATTTACGTCGTTGGACTGTTTAGACCACTTTGGTCGCTAATTGAATTCTTAGGCAAAAGGTCAGAACCGTCATTTTCTAAGCACCCTATTTAGGACCAAAATTACACAATCACAGCCGTACATCTCGCTATTTCTTCCAATCTCAACGCTTCATTTTTCATACTATTTCAAGTCAACCCAAATTATTCGTCTCAGGTTAAAGATTTTTTAGATTTTTTTAAAAAAATCATTTAATAGAAAATACTATTATAATAAATAAATACCTCTTAAAATCAACGGAAAATCAAGTCCGCTTGAATTTCGGATCCAACGGTTAAAAGGCCGCCGTCCGTATAGAACCGGGTCGGCTGACGCTTGCTTGTCGTTCTAATTAACACCAGCGGGAAACAGTTTTTTTTTTTTGGTTAGTGCGTGCTATAAGGTTCGCAATTTTGTTCTTGTTTTTCTTTTTTTTTTTTTTGTGTGTTTGGGTTTTCTAAAGGTTTCAACGTTTGATCGTTATCTTGACTCGTGTACTCCATTAATACAGCAATAGTTCCGTGATTTGCTTTTCTGTCTTGTTTTATTCTTTTGAAGCCAAGGTTTCAAGCTTTTCGTGTTTGGTGAGTGCTTATAAATTCCATTTTTTCTTGTTGTTGTTTTGATTGAATTGGATTTGGAAATAATCATATGTTTATGGGTTTTGATTGGAATTTCTAGTCAGTGTTTCCTGAATTCTGGACTTTTTTTTTTCGTTTTTGCGCTTGTTTACTGTTAAAGCTTGGATTTTTTATTTAATCTTTATACGCGTTTCTCTGCTTGATTGGACATATCAAGTTGTTGTTTGAATCAAAGTGTTGTAATTTTTTTTTTGGGAAATTTAGGCTTTTTATTTCTGATTCCATGGCTTTGTATATGTTATTACTAAGAAATAATTTGTGTGGAGGAATGCAAATATGTCTTGGCACGGATAAGGGGGGTTTTTTAAAGAATTAACAGAAGTTTTAGCTATTAAATTTCCATTATTTTGTTGGGAAAATGAAATTCTATATGGAAAGTATATTACGGTTGAATGAGAACCTAGTGCAAAAGGGTAAATAAAGAACTCGATTTTATTTAATTTAACGGTTGACAATTAAGGTTTTTTTTTGTGTGTGTGTGGGGGGTGGGGGGGGGGGGAGGGACTTTCGGATATAATAGAATTGATTCCTCAAGTAAATTTAGATGCCGAACACGATCTTATTCTGTGGTATGACAGAAATCCATAAAACAAACTCTTTTTATCATCTAATTTTGTTTTTGGCTTTTGATAAAGTCGATTCCAATTTAGGGTTTTGTCTGAAAAGATAGTACTATCTTTTTTATAGTTCTTTATGGGCTTCTTTTTAGACAAGGTTGTCTGGATTCTAAACTTATAAGGCTTGATGCTAACTTTTATAAGGATATGTGCAGGAGCAAGTATCCTTAGATCGAAGAAACTAAACTGATAACTCGTCATTTGTTTATTTAGATCATTTTTAATTTCTTTTTGCAATTAATTTTAATCGGTTTTAACTTTTTTTTTTTCAGGTTTTCTTTTGATGAACTTTCACAAAGTAGCATTAATATAAAAATAGTTCCCTGAAGAACTTGGTGCTGTATGGATAATTGATTTTGAAATAGTTTGAAAAATATTGAACAACGCATATATTGACTCGGTCAATTACTCAATTTCAATGAATAATAATTTTTTTTTTCTGATAATGTTGTTGTTTTCCTACGATAGTAAACTAACCTACCATAGTGAGAATATATTTCTGCAGTATTAAGCAGAGCCTTTGACTTTTCAGGGTAATTGCAGTTTTATGACTTGTTTCTTCGTGCCTGGAATATAAGTATCCAATTGCTTTTTTATGCATGAACAAAAATCTAATTTGAGAATTGTTTGTACAGGTGGTTGTTAAGTATTTTTCTAGTTGGAAATATTACTTGAAGTTGATGACTATGTATCAGCAAGATTCAGATTTCTTGCATTGGGTTCTGGGGGGTGACCCTTTTTATCATTCTGCATATAATATTGACATGATGCAGCAAGATTCTGGTGACATCTATCATCACACACACTATTTTAGAGGTCATACTGATACCGCACAAAGCAGCCAGATAGAGAATGATGAGGTCATCGCCCGTACCCTCCAGGAAGAATTCTCACATCTCATGGTAGCAGAAGCTTCTGAATTTTCTCATGCCGGGGAAGAGCAGTCGCAAGCATCTGGTGAGCCTCATGATTGGCATACTCCATCAACAAGGGACTACTATTATTCAGGTGCCTAGAAAGTTTTTCCTGCATATTTATTTCTTTTTCTTGTATTTATCTGCTCATCATTGTTTAGAATTTATTTTGCCTCAATGTGCAGGCTATGGATATGGCCACGATGAATCTGATGATTTGGTGCCATGTAGTCCATGCTCTAGCCCCAGTGATTCAGAGGATTTTTCTGGCTCTTTGGAGCTGCCTGAGGGATATTTACTAGATGAAGATGAAGTAGGCAAGAGGTTGAATCAAATGATTCCTATTCCTGTAAGTTTACCTTAAAAGTGTCGTTCTTCTCTATCATTTACTTTTATGTCCATACATGTGATGGTCTGATTTGGAGTTAAAATTGTTGAAAGATTTTAATTTGGATTGATGCATAGGATCCTGTGTCTCTGCCATTTTCTTCCGATGTATTTAAATCTGTTTGTTGCAGCATGTCCCTAGAATAAATCGCGAAATACCATCAATTGATGAAGCGATGTCTGATCATGAAAGGTTGTTGAGCAGGTATTATTTGTTGTTCCTTTTTTTAATCATATCTTAGCATGTTGAGTTAGCTTTTGGCTGGCTCGGTGGTTTGGTTTAATCAACTACTTAAGGTTAATGCTAGATATATATATTTTTTTTCTATCCAGATTGCAACTGTATGGTTTTGTTGAGCTCAAGGTTCAAGGAGATGGTAACTGTCAGGTCTGTTCTCATTATGTTTTGGTTTGACCTGTGCATTTCTGATATAATATTTATGGTCTTTTTTTTTTTGGCTTTTTCCAGTTCCGTGCGCTTTCAGATCGGTTATATCATACACCTGACCATCACAAATATGTGAGACGACAAATTGTGAATCAGGTTTGTTGTCCCGGAACTAATTGCTGGCTCACACTCAAAATTAAATTTGTTTATTAAGGATATAACATACATAATAGTTGCTTGTTTTGCCAGCTTAAATCTAACCCAGAGGCATATGAAGGATATGTCCCCATGGATTATGCTGACTATTTGAAGAAGATGTCAAAGTATTAGTTAAACTATCTTTGTTTCTCGTTATTGATATTTCAACTTTTTGGGCAAAAAATAGCTATGCTAATACTCTTTATGAATGATGTCATGCCAGGAGTGGCGAGTGGGGTGATCATGTTACATTGCAGGCAGCTGCAGACTCGGTATGCATTACATAAGTAGCAAACAACTTCCTTTGAAAGAAAATTGTGTTGTGACTGCCAGTTAACTCATAAATTTGATTTGCAAATAATTGTTGGTTTTTTTTGGTTCATTTCCTGCAATGGATATTCTCTTCATTCTTGACCTACATGATTTAACATCTTTTCTTTGCCTGAGTGTAATTCTAAGAACATTTTAATTCACTTTCTAAACGAGTAAAGAAAATAGTGTGAATATCATGATTTTTACCTACATGGAAGCATCTGAATCTATCTGTTTCTCACCATCCCCTAGTTTCCCCTGATGTGGATTAGCCCTTACCTATTCTCATTTCTTTCAATTTGCTTACGATCAGGTTTCCATGCATTTTTCAATGGCTAATACTAGGAATATTTTACCCATTTTTTTGCAGTATGGTGTGAGAATTTTTGTTATAACTTCGTTTAAGGACACTTGTTACATCGAGATTCTTCCGAACTTCCAGAAGTCGAAAGGAGGTAAGATTTAAGCCCATTGCTTCTGCTGCAAGCCTACCTCTTTTTCCCTTTTTTTTTGTTCTTTTTTTTTTTCCTCGGCTTGAATTTTGGAGATTTCTTATTCCCTGCACTTTTGTCATCCAATTAAAGGTATATTACTCTTCATTGTTATTTTCTTCAAAAAGTACTGTTTTCTTTTGTATTCAACTGCAATTCTTGCAAAAGGGAAAAAGATACTTGTAGAAGTAACAACATCAAACCCTGTTTTGATTCTTGTATATGCTAAGACTTGCGAGTTCTTCTGTGTACCGATGCAGTCATTTTCTTGAGTTTTTGGGCCGAAGTTCACTACAACTCGATCTACTGTCAAGGAGGTGATTATATTATATTTTCCTCTTTGTTTAGCTTCGACACAATTTTATTTTTATTCAAGCACAATAGAAGCAGTACTGAAAAAAAAATTTGCAAAGTCTAGGTCACTAAACATCAGCATTGAGAGCTCATTTTATTTAGTTACTGTTTCAAATACAAGGGGGGAATGCTTACTTGCTTAGCTTAGTTTCTCATGGTATATGTACCAATGTTTTAGACCTAATTTGCTATATGAAGAATCCTGATAGGACAATTGTGAATCCTACGTTGTCGTCTGTCTGCCAGACTCTACCTTAAACTTAAAAAGGGATATTATTTGCATGTTAGTAGTTTCAATGTTTTAGTTTTAGCATATCATTACTCAAATATTGCTGTATTTTTGCTTTGTTCTTGGCTTTAGATCGTTGTCCGTCAGCCGAGCTTCCAAAGTGGAAAAAATGGTGGCCTTTTGGGAACCAACACAACAAAAGATGACCCAAGCTTTCAATAATTTTTTGTTGCTTTGCACTTTTGCCAAAAAAAAATAAAGTTCAATTGCTTGAAGACATATTTTATACTTTCCCTAGAATGTTATGAATATTCACAGCTCAATTTTTTCATGCGTGAAGGAATTGAAAGAAATCAAACAAGAATATCTGTTATTCGTGCTTATTCTTTATTGATTCAAATAAAGTTTCAAAAAAAAAAAAAAGAATTATAAGCCTTGATAAACTGGTAATATTTCATTTCCGATCCATTCCTGAACAATTTACAATGGAAAAAAAAATTTCTAGTCTCAAAGGTCCAACATCCATCATTTAAACTAAAATGTGAATACTGCTCAATAATACATGTTATATATATGGCTGACGGCCGCAGTTTCACATCTCTACTCATGATGCCTAATCTCTTCTTCCGCCTCTTCCACCTGCTGCTGCTGCTGCTCCTCCACCTCCTCTGCCGCCGTCGTCGGCTGCAACAGTAATGCAGTAAACGGCATGTGTTGATACCCATTTCTTCCTGCAGTTGAATACTGAAACCCCATAGGTTGGCACAAGTCCAAACGGCAACTTGGTGGTGGCGTCGTCATGGTGTACATTCCCGACACCAGGCTGCCGCAGCTACCGACCCCTACTGGGTGCAGTTGACACGATTCCGAAGGCGAAGAAGTGGTCGTAGGTCCAGAGGCACAAGAGATTTCATGGGCAGCAGGAACGGTGCCGGAACCGGTGGCAGCAATGATAGAAGGCTCAGCTTGGCGGAGCAACCATTCAATGGTCTCACCATCGGAGCGATGGCCGAGTTCTCGAGTTAGTTGAAAGATCCGAGCCGCACAAAGAGCTGGCATCCGAACTCGACGGCCACGGCCATTCACTTTGGTGTGACGATCTTTAGAAACTAAAGAA
>JBBYHO010000022.1:1499012-1520263 GCA_038382025.1 Adansonia gregorii | reverse complement strand
ACAACAAGTCGGTTGGTTGCCTTCTTTCTTTCCAAGATCGCCGTACTAAAATCCCTCTTAGTCCCCTTCCTGAAAAAACACAAAAAACTAGAACCAGATTAGATAAATCTAAAACAAATCCATCAAAGAAAAAGGGAAAAAGAGATCCGGGTGCTTACGAGTCAGATGATTCGGCTTGGTTAGACATTTTTTTTTTTTTCTCTTTTTCCTTTTTTTGGTTGATTGAAGAGCCTAGTGTCTGGTTTGATTAAATTGGGCTGTCTAATGCGTTTGGATCTGAACAAAGAGGCGGAGATGGATTGGTGCTATTTATAGGGAGAGTCAAGGACGGGAAGCTCCAGTTTTCTTGTTGGGAAAGATAAGGTTGTTTTGGTCAGGTCCTTGCTTTTCAGCTTCAGAAATCGGCCAGTTAAAAGGATAAATTTGGTAATTTAATTTCCCCGAATGATCAAAATGGAAAAGAAAAAGAAACTATCATTGAACTTTTCTTTAAAAAAATTAAAATGCCTTATTTGCTTATAGAAGTTAAGAATACAATAATATTAAAGCAAAATTTTGATTATTGTTTGATTAAATTTAAAAAGAGAAATATCTATTTATATTTATATAAAATTAAATTAGTGTTATATATTTTTATAATTTTATATATTTTTTATATTTATTTAATTTGATTATTATATTTTATCATTTATTTATGTTGATTATCTATGTCTACTTTTAAGTAAATAGAAATGTTTAAGTATTTATTCAACATAAAAAAAATTTTTAATCGTTAAATATATATATAAATATTTTTTGATCGATATGGTTAAAATGTTGAATTGATTTAAAAACTTACATGTATGACTAGTATAATTATATCATTCAGTTCAACAATTGATTTATTAATATATTAATCATATATAAAATTATAAAAATAAGTAAATCTAATTCAGTTTTATATTGATTAAATTAGATCCATTTTCATTTAAAAAATGTTCCTTTCTTCAAAAAGTGTTGATCCACAATCAAATATAATTAGGTTAAATAAAAATTGATCTAAGATTAAAAGATAATTTATTTTTTAATTAAAATTTTTTTAATATTTATCGATTTAAATATTAAAATACGTTTTGAAAATTAAACTTTGATATCTTTCTACATCTTTTACTTCTTACAAATTCCTCACAACTTTTACCTAAACAACAGCCTTCAAATATCAACTCAACATTATTCTCCTTTATTTCCTTGGTTAAACTTTGAGTATAATAATATTATATAAGCTATAAAGTTTATAATCATCATTTATTTTATTTCTTTTCTTAATGTTATTATTCCAATTATTGATTTTATTGAATTAGATTTAGTGAAAAATCTGCTGTATATTAAGAATAACAATATGATTCATTAAAAATAATAATAAAATACGTGATAAGCTATTAGGGATCCATTATTTTTGGCACTTATACAACATTTTTTTTTTAATTCTCTAGAATGTTCCATGCTCTAAATGTGATCATTTTTCCCCCAATCCTAACAAAATTTTGGTTCTTCGAAAAGTCGCTGATGGCTCTTCTTATCAGAAGAGAAGCTATGGGGATACCTCGTTTAACCCATTTCCAATCACTAGCAGCCCACTCGTTTATCATTTGAGGGGCCCACTTTGACATAGAATAGATATATATATATATATGACTAATTTTTTTTGGGGTTTTTCATTATCTTTTTTTTTTTAATGTTTTCAATGCAATTAATATAAATATCAACTTCTTTTGTAGGTAATATGTACTTATTTTCACTATAAACATTTCTTGAATTTTTTTTTTGTTTCATAGATGGTAAGTTTAGAAGAGCTGCAAAGATTAGATGAGTTGGACTTATTTAACATAAAAAAAGTTAAAATGTATTAAAATTTCAATTTTGAAATGCGTTTCGATATTTAAAGTAATGAAAATTCAAGACATTAACTTATTTTAACTTTTAAAAGTCAAAATATATTTAAAAATTGGGTCTTACATATCTTCTTACACTTGAATTTTATGTAATTGTTTATTCAACAAGTATCTTTATTTGGAGATAAGAGGTGTATATAAAAATTTTATGATATAAGTTTAATCACTTTTTGATTTGGTTGCTAAAACTACAAGGTAGATATATTCCCTAAAAAAAAAAAGCATTTGCATTTGAATCTTCAATTCTCAACAAGGAAAACCAAATAACAAGGAAAAGTGAAGGGTGCAAATTCCATACTTTCACCCAACTCAAAGCAAAGTAATGAAATTCCACTAGAACTCCCCATAATCATTAGTCCAAACTCACATTTCACCTCGAACATGCTAAGCCCAATTAACCCACAAAGAACAAAAGCTTCTCTTCCTCATCACATTACGAAAAAAAGAGAAAAGCATCTGGTCCAAATAAACTAACAATATTGGTTTTGAATTTTGAGCTGGGTAGCAGCAACTTGATCGAGCCCACTAAATCTTTTGCACCCATTGGGTCAGGCTGCTTATTTTGGAAGGTTCAAGGCAAAGGCAAACATTATGTATTGATCAGGTTTAAGACATAAAATAAAATAAAAACATAAATATATCAAAATATATAATATTTTAAATAAAAATATAATATAAAAATTTAAAAATTTAAATATATATATATAAATTATCAAGTTTGGATATCACAAACATTGTTAAATTGATATTGCGATTAGAATTGTCCTTTTTTACAGTTAAAATGTTTGGAGATTAGCCAAATTTGAATAGAAAAATAAAAGTTTTTACCTAGATTTGATTTAATTTAAAAAATTATTTTATCATTTAAATTTATAATTTAATTTAAATAAAATATTTATTATTTAAATAAAAATTTGAATTAAATTAAAAAAATAATATCCCAAATCTATCCGAATTGAGACAGATTTATCGGACTAAACGAGGGGATGGATGTGTGGCTGAGAATGTCATGACAGCTTTTTTCACTGTCAGTGAACTCATCACTCATCATAGGTGCATGCATGTGAATATGTGATATTTATGAAATGGTTTCGATTTTTGCAGGAACAAATACAAATGGTCCAAAAATGGCTCCCACCACCGCAATAATTTCACTCTTTTAAGTCCAACATGCGTCTGAATCCACACTGTTCATCAATCATGCATTCTCATTGTTAGATTTATAACTGTTCATCCCTTTGATGAGAAAATTTTTTTGCTTTCTCTTTCAGGTGTGGGATTGATGATTAGACAATTACATGTGAAATCTACTGGAAAGAATGTTTGCACTTGGACAAATATAAGTGAAAGATGTTAAAACAACATAAATCAATTGAAAAAGTGACATATTATATTATGACTAGATCTTTTCATAAACAGACTGAGTTAGATTAGATTTAACTTGTCTTTTTTAATCAATTTAAAAAAATATGTATTATTTTTAAAATATTAAAATATTTAAAAAATTATTTATAATATTTTCTATTAATTTTAAATAAAATAATTTATTTATTAAATAATAATTTAGATTAGTTCAGATCGGATTAAAATAATGATATTCGACATCAAAGAGGAAAAGTGAAAAAAAAAAGAAATTAAATATAAAAAATAGCTATTGAATATGAGAAAATGCGATGGAGTTGATTAATTTCAAGTGGAGGTTTGATTGAAGCATTGTGCATACAAATGCAATGAAACATATCATGATCCTAAGTTCTGTCCTAAACAAGAAGAACTGCACTTAGCTCCAAATTTTTTAATGATTATATCTAAGTACATTATTTTTACATAATATAAGTTGTGTCATAAAATACATCTAAATATAATATTCACAATTATTTTTAATTCCTATTTTTGTTAGTAATACTTATAAATATTATTAAATTTAAAATTTATATTTTTATACATATAAAATATATAATTATATTAAATCTTAATTAATTTATAAATAATGTATACATTTTATTTTTACAATTTATTTAATAAATAGAATTCAAATTTTTATATTCATGTTTTAAATTCCAAACATAAAATGAGATGCTTTTTTTTTTTCCAATATTTTAACCATAAAAATAATGACTAATAAATTTATGGGTATTTTTATTTTAATAGTTGCACAACAAATATTTATTATGCGTAATCTAGGCATCATTGGCCGATGAGTTGACCTGGTGACAGATGGCGGACGCACGTTTCTTTTGAGTTTTCATCTTCACATCACGGATGAATTCGTTGAAGTTTTCTTCAGATGATCCAACGGTTGACAATGCATCCTCCAACTTTTTTCTAATCTCCTTGATGTTCTTCCTCAATTCATCACTTAGTTTTCCACTGATGAGACGGTGGATGTTCTCCGCAACCTCATCCCGTTTGATTTGCTTCTCATCAGAAAGATTAATCCCAATTTTCCAATCATCAACCACTAATTTTCTATTCGTGAATTGATCAGTCAACAAAGGGAAACAAATCAACGGTATGCTGCACCATACACTCTCAAGTATAGAATTCCACCCACAATGAGTTAAGAACCCCCCAACGGCTGGATGTGAGATCACAGCAATTTGGCTGCACCATGGCACAATCATACCCGTCCCTTTGATCTTCTCTTCAAATCCAGCAGGTAAAATATCAGTTTCATCAGAACTCACAACATCAGGGCGAAGCACCCAAACAAAACTCACCCCACTAAGCAAAAGCCCATGCCCTATTTCCACAATAACATTTTTACTAACGTGAGCGTAGCTACCAAATGAGACATATAAAACTGAGCCACAAGGCTTTGTGTCAATTCATTGGGTGCAGTCAGACTCGGACCACAGGCTCGTAGCCACAACGCTCTTGGTGAACCCAGTTGGGAAAATGGGTCCAATTGCATAGGTCGGTTGCTTTTCACGTAAGGCTGAGATTGTTTCAGGTTCAAGCTCTTGCACTGTGTTACAAATGATGAAATCTGCCTTCCTTACATCCTTGAACGCCTTGAAGATTATTCGATGCGGCACCGTTGATATATCGGATGCTTGGAGATATGACATCAAATCCTTCGGTTCTATAGCTCGAACCCCCGGGATGTAATCGATTATATCATCACGATTGTCTGAAAAAAGCAACCGAACCCTTAGTTTCAGTAATCAAAATTCAATCTCGATACTCTAAAATATATTAAAAAAAAATGAGGGTTTTACGTACCAATTGAAGCAAAGTGACCATTGTTTATGAGGAGGTCGAGGTGGTAGTAAAGAGTAAAAACCAAAGCAGGTTCAGTCCAGAACGAAATATTAACTAGGTTATACTTGTTTGATATCATGGAGGACCAGACAAAGAAGGTGTCGGCTATTAAACAAGTGGGAGGAGGGTTTGCATCCATGGTGCTGGCAACGAGTTCATCTATGTGAGCCGACATGACATGCAAGACACCTTCAAAGAACTGGTCATGGTTAAGTGAACGGTCGAATCCGAGTGGGAAACCATCGCTGACCACAGCGTAACGAACGTCGCGACCCGATTTACGTGCCTCGGAGAAGATGTCGTCGTCGGGGTGATTGGGTTGGGATCTGGTTATTTGTTGGTGGATGTATTGAGTGTTGACGAAAGTGATGGTGAAGCCCTTCGTTGCAAGCTTCATGGCGAGATGAACAAAGGGGATTACATGGCCTTGGAGAGGGTAAGGAATCATGATAGCATGAGGCTTTTGGTGATCATTCTTCTCCATTTTCTCTTAATTAGACTGTATGGCGCGCGAGAAAATTGTTTGAGACCAACGAAATATGATAATTGGAATCCAATAGCATATAAATACATAGGAAACATGAATAGTTACAGTTTTGATAAAGGGATTAGGTTAGTAAGCATGGCAATAATTAATTGGAAAACACTCGTAGCCGAAATAATTAATAAAAGCAAAAACAATTTTAAACGGAAAGGGATCTTGCTCTACCATATATAGAAAATTTTCTCTGGTGTCTTCTAATCTATTTCTATAATTACTTTGAGATGACTGGAATTAGACAAATCCACTATTTGAGCGGAAAAAATATATATTTTCAAAAAGTTTATTAAGTTAATAAGTAAAAAAAAAATAAAAATATTTGTAGTTTTTTCTAACGAGTAATTGCTTTTAGAAGCGAAATTAATGAGTAGTTTTTTTGTATGTGGATAGATGAAAAAATTGCATGAAAATATTTTAAATTTGAGTGGCTAGTTTTTATTTTTTTAAGAAGTGAATAATTTTTTAAATTTGATTTTTTTAAAATATAAAAATACTCAAATGTTTTTAAAATTATTATTTTAATTTGATTTTAAGATAATTTTTTAAATTGAATTAATGTTTAATTAACTCAAAATATCAATTCAATCATTCATTTTATAGCAGTATGGATTTCATTGACAATTTATAAATTAGACTCTCTATAGTTGATAACCTCTTCTTTATATGTATCTTTTAATTTATTTTTGCTTTTCACAATTACTCGAGATGCGATTATATATAAATTAGACTAATGGCCCATATTTGATAATTAATTGAAATTAAATCAATAATTATATTTAATTTAAATAAAATTTAATTACTGAATTAATATCACTTCAATAATTATTGAATTCGGACCAGGATCAAATTATTTGCCAACGGATTAGTGTTGGGTTAGGGAGACGACAAACAACAACTGGGTTTCCTGGGTCTTGTTTCATGTTACGGAGCTTTGAAGTGAGTGCACTGGTAATTAGAAATCGATGTTTTTATTTTTTGCTTCTTTTACTGAGACTATTGTTATGTTTCACCGTCCAATCAGAAAATGGATTTGAAATTTAGATTCTTTTGATTCATTTCGATTCAAATCTTGCATCACTGGTCATCAATTATTACCATTCACTTTGTCGTGCAATTCAAGTTGCCGTTTATGAATCATCTAAAACAAAGTCGGTGCCCCACCAACAGTGGTCCTTTATGTCTGTTCTCGCATCATAGTGGTGATGCCCACTGATAGTGGTGGTGTACGTTTGTTTTCACATCTCGCATCATAGTGGTGATGCCCACTGATAGTGGTGGTGTACGTCTGTTCTCACATCCCACATATGGGCTTCCTATATCTCACATCAGAGTGGTGGTGTATGTCTGATCATATCCCACGAGAGTTGCAAATGTCTGTGACATGTAAATTTATAAGAGATTCTACACTCCTGTGTTTTTTTTTTGGCTTTTTTTTTCCAATCATGCAGCTCTTTTCTTTAGATTGTTAAAGATGGCCTTAATGCAGCCCCGACAATAAATTAATCTCAATCTGATAATTATTGTATTCATATTTTTTTACATATATGATATATATTTATATTATTTTTAACATGTTCTAATATTCGCGTTATTTTCATTTTAATTTTTGATTTAATGTTATGATTTAATTATTTAATTTTTTTTATATTATATTTGAGCTGATCTAATTACATAACCACATAGCATGTAAACAAATACATGGAGTGTCAAATCAAGTACATAGAATGGCTCTGTGTCAACTATTTGAGTTTCATGGTTAATCTTCGGACTATGAACAAGTATACAAGAAAAGATATAAAATCAAGAATTTCGCCGTACAAAGTGTAGGAAAGGAAGTGCTTTGTACAAGTTGATGAGGTTTCCAACAACAAAAAATACCTTTTACCCTCAATTAGTGGCTTCGCCTAATTCGAACTCAACTAAGATTTCAAACCCTCGCTGCCGATTTTAAAAGTTAAGGATGCAGTGTCCTGAGCTTCGACTGTCGATGTTGATTCTTTCTTGTCCGACCCGAAAAATGAGCAGTTTTGAAATGCATCGAGACTGCTGGCTATGAGACGGTTCAAATCTCCAAGACTATCACCTAAAATCAAATCTTCAGTCTGATACTTACAAGATGGTAAATCAAGATCGAGTGGTCCTAAAGAGTCAGGCTGCAATGTGGAGAACAATAAAGATAAATTAGTTGTCCAAATTATTTATGACGTTAAACAACCCTGCTCTGCAGGTTAATGCAGTCAAAGGCCTAAAAATCTAACATACCCAATAAATGTCAGTCAGTCCATTGAAATTCTTGTCCGTGGTATCCATGACGTGTGGCGATGGACACTCATCCACGAGGTCATCACAAGGAGTATTTTCCATTGGCTCCTCTGGATCAGGTGACTCCTGTCGGAGCAGATGAAAAAACATTACCCCTGGTAACTAGTACTCCATGTAGACAATCAAATTTCCTGAAAGAAGTAAGATATACCTTAGTAAGGGCACCAGATCGTGCTGAATCTGATCTTGCAATATGTCTGCAGGCTGCTGGGGAAGCGACACTGGACAATCTAGGAACATCAGCACAACGAAGGGGATTCTTTGGAAATGAGAAGGCATCGCATGTTTCTTCAGCATCCCAGATGGATGAATGGGATGCCAATGATGGAACTTCAAACTTGTTTTGATGTCTAGATATATGAGCAGCAATAGCTGCATCAAACGACTCACAGGTGAATGGAATCTGCTGAAGGCATTGCGAGCTTTCAGCAGCAGGGTGGTCAATACAGTTGCCATCCAAGTCATGAGGCACCTCCGCAAGAAGATCTCCAACACTTATGTTAGTAAGACTGTCAGCCCATTCTCCAGCAGAAAATGCAGCAGTACTATTGTTTAATATCTGATCACCCTAAGCAAACAAAAGAAATTAAAACGTCAGAAATAGAAGGGGATCATTATGAAGAGTTCTCATGAGTCATGAGGAACAGATCTTGGATGTCAAAAGCAGTCACTGTTACTCTTTAAAGGAAATCTAGTAAGTCAATGAGTCCCAGTGGGCAGAAAAACTGTGCAGTTGCTGAAATCTGAAATGTTGGTTGAATAGGGAAGCCCAGCAACAACCACAAGGATAACGTGCAAGTATCCAACAAGTCATAAGTAAAGAAATTTACATGGATCCTTTGATTCTAATAATAAATTTCAGAAGAGACGATCTCTTGCTCTAGCAGAAAACTAGTCAGTCAACTGGAGCAGATTATTATGTGAAGCTCAAGATAACGCATAAAATTGATTGATAAGTCTCAACTAAGGCTATCACATTTAGATAATAAGCACAAAAAGCTCAGCTTTGGATGGGACAAGTTGGAAAGTTTTAAACCACATCTGCCAGCTGAAACTCTTGAACATATTCAAATTCGTTGAAAAAGGGATGTACACTTACTGCATCTTCCAACTTTCTCAGAATAGCAACATCGGAAGTCTTGTTTTGACCTGATGATGCATTTCTTGCAGGAGTAGGGAAATCTCCAAGATTATCTTTAAGACTAGTGGTAAAGTATCTATTTATGTCATTGGCAAAACTGGTTAAAGGAGGTTCTACAGCAAGGTTTTCTTTCTGTAATATAGCCTGATTCTTGCAATGATCATCAAGTTTCTTAGACTGATCATTTGTAGAAGAGGGAGATGCTTGTACTTCTTCTGCAACACAGCCCTTCCCACTTTCAACATTCATATTATCCACACTTGGAGTGTAGGATGAGGGAAAAGGTGCTTGCCACGTGAAATATGGAACTTCAGTATTACAAAACCAACCATACCTTCAAAAGGAGCTAATAAATCAGAAATTGCCTCTACAAATCTAACACAGATGACAGCAATGAGGCCAGAAAGATATAGGAAACACCTTAGGCGAAATACTTGGGGGCTTCCAATCATTGCATATACATCTGCTGCACTGACATTGGATGCTTGAGTCCACCTCTGATGATTCGTAAAGTTTTCTCTATGAACACCATAAGGGAAAAGCATAAGCTCTCCTGATGCTACACCTGAGCTGCCCCATTTTCGATTCAGATGCTCCAATACTGATGATATTTTTTTCCTAACACTAAGAGTGAGTTCCAAGTGTGGATTGTGTTTATCCTGACAAGAGGTAGAGACCGATTACTCCCTTAACACTACCCAACTGGCAATAATTGATGCTACATCAAAATCATCATGGCACTCACCATTTCCAAGGCTCTTCTAGTACTGTCATCAATTGGAAAGAGTTGGAGCTTGAGTTTCCCAGCAGCTTGTGTGTTGCTCTGAGCAAAAGGATTTTGAGAGAACCCAGGCAAACGAGGTTGATTATTTTCAACAGGGTCAATAATCTTATGCCCTGGATCTGGAAGGGAAAAAATTGGAGTTGAGGAATTTTCCCACGTTTATGATAATTTCAATTCCATTCAACAAAAAATTGATGAATTGATTAAGTTCAATATTACCTCGTGTATCATATTCAAGCTCAACTTCTTTATTATTGATCGCTGACTCCAACTGCTCAGCAGCATCAGCAACCAAAGAAACCCCATCAATTGCAGCCGTTTCCCATTTTTTATATGCAGCCGATGAGGCACCTGCCAAGCATTTTATAGCAATAAAAGTTTACCTTAATTTTGAATGGAAAACAAGCGCATTGGACTGTGAGACTGCCCAAACTATCCCTTAAAGCTTTAAACATTAATAATATTAAACAAGAATGATAAGAAACAAACATCAGGCACATCAACAAAAATGTTTAGTACAATGCCGAACATCAACAATATCACACAGAATACACGAAAGATAAAAAAAAACTAGGGAAAACCTTATTGTGCCACAAGAATCTGGAGATATCGTTTTTATTAATTTATTTACATGGGGGAGGGGGAGAGTTACCTGGTTTCCGTCGTTGTCTTGCAGGTTTCATGGTGTTTGATTCCCCTTTGCTATTGCTATGATTGACACCAACATTGGTATTACGCTTCAATGACCCTTTTCCAGGTCCTAATTTTGGTATGTTTTGACTGTCTACAAAAACCAGTTTAATTGTACGACCATCATGTCCTGAAGACCTACTCTGATTTGTAACAGTGTTGAGAGATGTAGGTGAATTATTCTCCCCTTGAGAGAGTTGTTTTCTTACATTCTTCTTCCAGTCTTTCAAGAGTTGATGTTCCTTCATTGGGACAACAACAGATCAGTTAGTCCAGCAAAACCACAAAATGTCATGTTCAATGGAAGGAAAGAAAACAGGCAGTATTTAAGATTCTTTTGACTAACCAAAGCTTCAACAAAAATTTTAAATCTTCGAGGTTTGAGATGAAGTTTCGAGGCTTTGCAGCTGTACTTTTCCAATAGAGACCACCTGTAGAAGAAGACAGTTAATTTTGAATAAAAACAAAAATATGATAATCAAGTCTCCGTTTATTTGCACTTTATCAGAGCATGATGCCTCTGGATTGACTTGTAACTCATATACATTAGCAGTACTTAAATTAATACATCCTCTGCATAATATAATTGAATTTATCTAAATGAGTTCATAAGAAAAAAGCAATTAGTTCCCAGCATTACCAGCGAAGCATTGCTGCATTGGTATCTTTAGAGTTTTTGGCATCCAAACATAATCCCGGACCTAGAAGCTTGTTCATACGCCTCACAAGACGGTAGTAATAATGTCTCACCTACAGATTCCAAAAAGAAAAAGACAAATCAAAACATTGGTAAGGGAATCAGTCTGACTTAAATCTATAATGAAACAATCAGAACAAAATCTAGAAGCAAACCACCTGATCCTTGTTTTTACTTTGCACACGACATGTGATCTTCTCAAAATTCTGCAAGTAAGGCATGTGTCAGGAAATATTATATAGGAAAATTGAAAGCCAAAAACACATATAAGATTAACATGCCTTCCCAACTTGTCGTAATGCAGTGAAGAAACTCTCTTCCTCTTGATGTGTCCAAGCAGCCCATTGCCGAGTCGGCTTTTTAGCTGAATTAATCATTCAATTCATAAAACAGTAAAAGGCTGTCAATATTTTCCATTGATGGAGATGGTGCATGAACTGAAACACTGAAATAAGCATATGGAGAATTACCAGCGAATTAACATACCAGGTTGCTCAGTCACGGTATTATTTGAGGTAGACGGCACTACAATGGGATCTCCTACCTGAATATGAACATTTTCTTGATTCTGTTGAGCCTCAGTGGCTAAGATGACCTGTGACACTGTCTGCTTCTGCATGTTGACGGCATCACATGAAATCTAATGCCTCAAATTTGCATGAAATCAAGTAGCCCTATTTACCACCAGGAAAATAAGTTTAATATCATATAGAAAACTTCGAAAGGCAAATAATAGAGGAACACAATCCAATATATAACCATATTAAACAAGCTTAAGGCACATGTGAAAGTACACTTATGCACAAATATCCCCCTTCCTCAAGAAAATAGTGAAAATAAGATCCCCTCTTTGAATCTCAACAAATACAAGAGATTCTCATTGAAAGCTAGGATCATGAATTTCATGGCCAAACTACACAAAGCGTATCAAGTATCAAGACCAATATAGTTTATGGCTTCCACAAAATCAGCTTCCTATTTTCTCTTATTATGCTGTAAATCTTCACATCAATCAAAACATTAAACAATGTTTTCTTTTCAGTGAATGGCAAAAATAACTATATACGCTGGTGACGCAAATGCATAATCCAATAATCATATTAGAAGACGTGAACTTTTTCTATTTAAGATCAGAAAATTGTTCGTCATGGTTAGAAACAAGAACTTCGAGCATGCAACTAAGTGAACCCTAAGCACCCATGGTATCCTCCAACGCTGACTAAAATAGTCAACAGTTTTAATGAATTACATAAAGCAAATGATTATTACATAAACTAATATCTCAGTTTGATTCTTCAATGAAGCTAAAAAATGCATCCAATTCATCACACAATCAATATTTCACATTAGAAGAAATTAAGAATAATTGTTTCACTCAATCCATCTTTCATATAAAGAAAACAGTCTTCTTAATCATACATTATTGATCCTGATAGCAATTGAATTTCGTTATACATACAAACCCTAAAACCAACAAATCCTTTCTACGAATGCATCTGCTGACAATAGAATTCAACTAACAATATGCAGATTTTAACAAAAGGAAAAAAAAAAAAAAGTCCTTCTAGTTGCAAGGAAATGCGAGAAAAATAAAAGCGCAAAATTTCCGAGCTTAATTGGTTTCAAGTGCATGAGATCCCATACAGCCAAAAGAAACAAAACAACAAAAGTCATCTGCACGATTAATTGACCAAACTGAATTCCATTTATTCACAACAAAATAAATTTAACCGAAGAGAAAGGAGAAACATATAAGAACATAGAATAATTCAAAATTTCTCGACAGTCAAACAAAAACCTAGGGCTTTGAACTACCGTAAAACTTGGTCGGCAAAAGCTTAATAACAATAGACAAAATAAATAAATAAATAAATAAAGAAAATGTAGAAGAAATTGAAGGTAGTTTAAAATTACCTGAAATAGAAAAAAGAGATTTGGAGGAATCGAAGGACATCAGATTTTGAACAACGAAGAAAATCTAAAGAAACCGGAAGAATCTTCCGACTAAGGTTTACGGCTAGGAAGATAGAACAAAGAATATAGAACGAATTTTCCCTTTTACTTTGAAAAAGAAAAAAAAAAAAGAAAAAGAAAGTTTGTTTGGTAACTAAGTTGAAGATAAAAGTGTAGTAAGTAAATAAATAAATTAAGTATTAGGTTTATCAAAAATGCAAAATTTAATTTGCCGCAGAAAAGAAAAATAAATAAATAAAAAAAGTGGACCGACCAAAAATTTTTAATTTTTGATTTTATGGGTTCGAATGTGTTATTATTGAATGTCCTTGAGATTCAAGATATCATTTTAAAATTAAGAATTCGTTTTTATTCGTGAACAACATACTCTTTTAATAGTAAAAACAATGTTAAAAAATTATTATATATTTATTTTTTAATTTTTGTTTTATTTAAATATAATTAAAATATGTGTCATTATACTAATTTCAATTTGTGGAATTTAAAAATTTATGTTAAGTGTGATTATTTTTCTAAAATTAATTAATATATACAAAACTATTTCATTTACTTCAATAAAATTTTAAAAATTTACAAATAAAATTAATTACGTGACACTTACATATTAAAATATATTTATAAAATAAAAAATTGAAAAGTATGACAATCTCTTAATTTGCTAATATAGTTAAGAAAAACTCTTATAGTTCGAAAACCGAAATCTTTAATATATTATTTTACCTTTTTTTTAGGGGGGCTATACCACTTTTCCCAGGCAAAAATCTGAGACATGTCTCGACTAGCCCCCTATCAAATGAATTTATGTTGCTACCTTACGAGAGAAGGCTCTAAATCTAATGATGCTTTTGACTAGAACTAGAACTTTGTGTGAAACAGCAATCCAATTTTAAAAAAAAGTTGATAAAATCAATTCAATCATGCAAGATGTAAGCAGGCAAGGAATAGATGCTTCATGTTAAAATATTCTTAGCTACTTTCTTAGAAGCTGCCACTTTTGCCTTGTATAGACCGTCAAGGTAACTATTTATTGGCTATTTGTAATCTCTTCTGACTTACACGTGATGCTGACAAAGTAGCTGACATCTGAGTTTAATTCCCTGTGGGCAGGGTTGCTTGTCAAAGCATTTTTTCACAATTGTCTGCGCAATCAGGTAGCAGTTGCTTCCAATGTCTGGCAAAACAAGTTTCATGAAATTGTTAATGACACGGCCCAAGATTTAAAGCTTTTAAGTCTGTGTAGGACTTGAACCAGGACCGTGACACTAACATGTATGTGCATGACCATCTGATCCAGGTGAAGTACTCCTACGTTTTTTAATAATCCGATACAATACAACCATGAAACTTGGGAGAATCAATAGCGGCTTGACACCAAAAAATGAACCCTGTTGGGTTAGCAATACAAGGAAGCATGGCTAAACTTACTTCCAAGAAAGGGTAGACCATGGCTGCACTGGCATGGAGTTTCTAAACGGATGATCCTCAAGAAGTATGTGGATAATCCAGCTATGGACAATGTTTTTAAAACCAGCAAATGCCAAAAACTTATTCAAGAGCCAGTTGATTTGGAAAGCATTAATCTGTACATAGGAGCTCCTCGATCCATGACATGTTGCTCCCAGTCTGAACGAATTCCAAACGGGTTCTCCTCAAGCCATGTACTTCCGTTGATTTTCACACCGTAATGATCATGCAAAAGATGAAGTTTGCCCTTCCCGTACTGCAAAAACTGTTCTTTCATTCTCATAGCAACTGCTTCAACATCAGATTGCAGAAAGACCTGAGAATAAAAAAGCCAAGACACCTATATGACTGTCATCATTGGCTTAGTTACAACTGGGCATGGCCTTTTGTAAATCTCATTTATCGTTGTTCAATAATAGAGTACTGAATCACAGCAATTTCGGATGTCCCATTCACAATGACATAAGATATAACTAATTAACTAAGCTTGCTTGTGTGTGGTAAATAGCAATGGCCTAAAGAACACATGGGAAAACGCATCCAATTTGTTGAAACAAAATGGGCCACAATTGCAAATAGGATTTGTTCAATAATGTAATGAATTAATCTCGTTGCAGTTGATAATTTCATCCAAGAAGTGGAGGAATATTAGAATTTGTTAGACATGTGACGGAAACTCAACAATTCATGTTTTGCAACAAAATTATGTTACCTTCCCGTTAGACGCAAGAAGATCAGCCACCGCTTCAATTAATGACCTTTGCAGCATGCTCCGCCTATTGTCTGGTTTGTTAAAATCGGGGTTTGGGCACTACACGGCAAAAATAATCATGCTTAAATATACATTGGCATAAAGGAGGGAGAGGAAGCCTATTCCACATTGCCACAAAAGAAGAGAATATCGTAACTGGAACCGAGTGAACCCTGTTGTCTACCTGTATCGAAACAAGAACCAGTTCTCCCAGGTAACTGGAAACAATGGAACGGAACATTGATGTTGCATTTGTTTCAATAAAGTACCTAACATAGATGACAGAAGCAACATGGTGATGATACTGAATTCAGGTAAAAATTGATATAATAATTCAGTTAGTCTTTATCGTAATACATCTTTTTCATACTAATTGCAAGAGCTCTTACCCATTTGTTATGCCGAATTGATGAACAGAATCCAGACACCGTCTCACAACCTGCAAAGTAAATAGTACAATATTAAGATAGACCATCAGAAAGGTGAAATAATAATATCTAAAAAAAAAATAATAAGACAGACCTTTCCATTAATCTCCAAACCAAGAAAATTCAGATCAATCCTACTTCTGGCCATTCCCATGATAAAGAGTCCATTGCCTGCCATTGACAACCAGATGCACAAATCAATCATAAAGAGGAAAATAAAGGCTCAAGGAACACAATCATTCAACTAAATGAGCCATTAAACTACATATTCTGTTAAATAGTAAGTAAATATAGATTAAGTTTAAAACTTTCTAGGCCCCAAGAAAAGCATTAACTGATTTTGTTTTTCTTTTGGGACAATAAGAGGAACAATTTGTTTAAGGAAACTGAATGGACGAGTACCGCTTCCAATATCAACGACCAAAGGTAGGGATGGATCATGGTAGGTAACACTCCAGTCAATCTCAAATGGGTATGCCTGCACAGAGCATCCACTTTAAGTGGACTTCCAAAAATTTGTAACTCTTGGTTCTTTGAATTCTGAAACTAAGAATTATTAAGTCCAATCCTTTAGCGTTTTATGCAAGGTGAGATAATGCATCAGCCCTGGAGGTTCAGAAAATTGCATTGATGCTACCTTTAGTATTTCATTATCCATGTCAAGCACATTTCTCTGTGGCCCTTGGAGAGAAAAGTGAAAACCATAAGCATTACCCCAGAATATGATACAAAAATTAAAAAAAAAGAACTTTACAACTATATGGCAGAATGTGAAGTAAAAATTGAACATGAATGAAGTTGGCATTACTCTATCTAAGGCCATGACACCAGGCAGCTTTTGTCCTTTGAGAAACTCCCATACAGCTGAAGCATTTTCTAGCATGTTAAAAGAAGATAAGGAGCTCGATTTATTTTTTATCAATTCACATGCTGTACTCCCAACAATTGTTATCTCACATTCACGTCGACTCTGTTTGCAAAGCATCTGAGCCAACTTAGAAGCTCCACCTGTAGATGGACTAGAGGAACCGAATTTCATTGGACCAATCCATGTAATTTTCTGCAATATATTAAGCAAATACATCAGATAAGTCATGCATAAAATGACCAGAATTAGCATTAAGCTATTTTTTTCCCCAAAATAGTAGGCATTAATTTCTTCATATGTGCTCATTTTACTTCATAAATGTTAAATCAATTAAACAAGAATTTTAGTGGTTAATAAACACAGTAATAATTACCACAGAAATTAACATCAAATTAAGATTGTCAAATATACCATTTTCAACATACTTCGGATCTCATGATCAGGAATATAAAGTGATTGATTTGTCTACAAGATCATGGAGCGTGCATAACTAGGTAGCCAAATTACACCAATGTGTCCTAAATTTTCCAACTAATGAACTTCTTATGCATGGAATGCTAAAAATCAACGATTTTCTTCCTGATATGATCATAAAATAGACCCTCAACTTACTACGGAAAGTACACAACAATTTCAAACGGAGGACCTCTGTTCAACCAAAAGAAACATGTGTTTGTCATAGTACTATGATGTCCTTTTCCATTTACCTTGGAGTTTGTTATCAGAGAGTATATTTCTTCCAATGACCTAGGTCCAAGATCAACAGGAAGCCAACCTAAACAGAAAATTTTCTATATTAGTACTTCAAAAGAGAAAAATTATTATCCATAAAGAATTTTATTATAAAATTATAAATTTAAACAGCAAACACTTAATACCATATATCTACTTTGCTAAGGTCAAACATAGTGATTGGCCAATTACCCCACAAACTTTTGCAACGGGTTTATCAATCATGGATGTAGCATAGCAGCATCTTCAATTCCAGTGCAAAGATGAATGAGATGAAGGAGAAATAGTTCAAAATTATGTTCACTACGTTACAAACTGTACAGCTAAATCGGTGCATACTTTCAAAATTCAGGCTAAGTATGTTTTGAGATGCACAAAGATGACTTTTTAAAAAAGGGAAAGAAAAAAAAAAGAAAAAACAACAAACATAACGAATGTCAGAATTGATGCAATCTTACCATCTGAAACTCCATGAGCAGGAAAAACTTCCAATTGCTTAGGAAGATGCTGATTCGCACACCAAAAGTCTTTAGGATATAACATGAGAACATTTTTATCATGTGCAAACTGAACTATATCTAAAGCTGCTTTGTCTGCATCATGTTCCACCAGATTAGTAGGAATACTGTGTCCTAATGCACGCATTATCTGAAAGGACATCAGTCCAACAAAGACCAGTGCATCGCATCTAGATGCTAAAAATTGTAAAGCAGCTGCCTTGTTGTTGAGCTTGCCTCCTCCAATCTGCATCAAGTGATAGCAAATTATGGACAAGTGCCGAACAGAAATAAATAGAAACAACTGCCCTAGAATTACCAGAAAGAAACCCATACAATTGCAATATATGGTTTTTTCTTAGTTTTTGAAATCATCTTTAGCTGACGAAGGCTTTCTTCAAAGGAAAAACCAGCCATAGAGGCATAGCAAAAACGAGCAACACCTACTGTTGACGCTAGGATTTTATGAGACTGGCAAAAAGAGTCATTAACAAGAATATCAACTTCCGAAGATAAAAGTTCAGCGAACTTTGAACAGTTGGCAACTTCCTCTTTATATTCAGAAAGATTCTCAAGAAGAAGGATTTCTGCTTTCCGCAAGTCTTCCCTCTTCAGTGGCTTGTTGCAAGAAATACATCTTAAAGCAATAACTTTGTGCTGGAGAACAGATGACAAGATATCTGAAATGTGGAGAAAATAATACATTAACTACAGAGCAATCCTCAAACTAACAGTTTTTCGAGACTCGATAAAGATTGGATCATGCCTCATCATTCGATATCTATATTATCCAATATCTTTTATTTATAAGCATACAAGAATTTCAGACAAGGTTAATAGAGTCTTGCACTTTCATGCTGAGATGAATACTCCCCCATGCCAGTATTCCCAATGTTAATACAGCAAGTGTAGGTTCTAAATGCCGATGAAAAAAGAAAAAAGAAAAAAAAATTGCTACTGCTCACCAGTTATAGCTTCTTATTGAAAACAAAAATCATCAACAGCTTAAACTGAAAAATGGAATGACGTAAAATACCTGCAACAGCTTCGGCAGCATGCAGCTTTGGATTGATTTTCCTATTCCATTCGCTCACAAGAATCAATTTAGCCCCATGTTCATGTAAATACTTAATGGTGTAAAGTGCTTTTGAAGCAGACTGAGAACTCCAATCAAGTTTTTCACCAAGCAAAATGGTAGAATCAAATTTCACCATAACAACTTTTGCAACAAGCTCCTGCCGGGGAAATTCCCTAAGAGTTTGTACGTGTGGCAAGGTCCCCAATTCTCCTTCATCATAGAGACAAGTCTGGGCAAAAATTCAATAGGAAGAGAACATTAAACTCACAGCCAACCTAAGAGAAGAAAAAATGCTTTTCACCAACTTAAATCATATCAAGCCAATTTAGCCAAGACGTCGTACAAGTGCAGCTATAATAGACTGGCCATACAACAGTAGAACCAATTCGATAAACCCACACTGTAAAATGATTTAACTCAAAACATTAGAATCTCTTCAATTTAGCCAATCAATATGCTATCATTGCATGTTCATAACTACCAATGCTCATCCATAATTATGTAATTCCTAGGAAAAAACAAAACATTAAGTCAAAACAAGGCCAGAAATTAAGGTACCTTTTCCTTATGAGAACTTTTAACATGACTTACAACCTTTAAACCACCTGCAAGAAAACAACTTTGAGAAAACGATGGAAAAAAAAGAGGGGGAAGCTTGAGCCATTAGTCTAAAAAATTCATACCTTGGAAAGATGATTGAGCGTTATTTATGCGATAAGAGCATGACCCATGTTGAAGCAACGTTCTTTCTTTCCTAGGATAATTGTGGAAACTTAATTTGTTTAATGAAAGAGTTCCATGGAATGTCTTCAAAACTTGACTCATTTCTCCCTACCTAAAGAATAGGAAAAAGGTTGAACATTGCAAAAGAAAAAAAAGGCTAAAAGTAAAGTCCAAAACTGCAAAAAAAAAAAAAAATCCCAATAAATCCGCAGTTAAATTCAGTGGAAAACAAGAGCGCGCAAATTTCAGGACTGAAATTTCATCTTTTGCTTTACTGCGTTTTCTCAAGTCACCATAGATAAGACTTAGCGAGAAACAAGAGTAGCCAATGAAACGCTGCGTTTAATAAAATAAAAAATAATTTTCCGAATATACTAAGATATTTCAACGACGCCGTTTGTTTCAGTGTCGTGATAATAAAAAAAAAAAGTTCAAAAAAAAATTGTGCCTTTTCGTTGGTTTCTACTTTTTGTGATTTCTAAATCGACCGAGGAAAAGCCGATTGTCAAAGATGGGATTAGGGTTCATAATCGGCGTCTTTGGCGTTCTATTCCTCTTCCACGCAGCTTATTCCACAATTCAGTGTAAAATTCCAGCAACTTTCTTTTCCTCCGGATTTGCTTTTATCGATAAAGTTTTACATTTTCATTTTCTGATTGGATTTTCCAGATAGGGGGTTGTTGAAGATTATGGAGGAGGAGTTTTCAGGCCCACCCGTGAACGTAAGTTTGAATTTATTTTTAACGTATTTGATTTTGTTAATAAAGTTGTGTTCTTTCAATCTAAAGTAACTATATTTGATCTGAGAAGTGCAGGTGGTCTTAGAGTTGCTTTTAGGGTTTGTCTTCTGTATTTGGGCTGCCCTAACTGTGCCCGGGAATTTTCACTCCATACATCCTGATTCTGAGGAGAATAGGTATGTGGAAACTATTTATTTGTTCAGTTCTCAGTATTTACTGAGATAAAATTTTTGTTAATGTGGAATTCAATGGCTTAATTTTGCACTAGGGTTCAGATTATCTGAAGTTGTTTCTGTTTTCATGTAACTTTGGGGGGGGGGGGGGGAAGAAGGTATACCTAGGAAGAAGCAAAGTTCTGGGTGCCAGTGAACTATGTTACCCGGATTCTTTATTGTCCCTAAATTATCTATGATAGACACCTATGGTCGACACATATTCAGACATGGGTAGTGGGTTATGATCTGCCAAATATATGAAAAAAAACTTAGAAAAAGATTGAGCACATACATGTTGGACACTTACTCATATCTGATATTCACCCGGATAGCATACCTAATGAAGTGGTGGTGAACTAAAATGAAGGGAATTTTTCTTATTAGTTTTGCACTGTTAATCATCTATATTGA
>JBBYHO010000022.1:1467619-1484024 GCA_038382025.1 Adansonia gregorii | reverse complement strand
TCTATGATAAACCACCATTTATCAAGCCACTAGATGCAGCAGAACAGGAATATGGTTTCATTCAAGAAGGTCGCTCTAGTCATCCCCTGGGAAGTAAGTGAACTAGAATGAATTTTATCATAAAAAGCATGGATGGAAGTCAAGAATTCACACAGGTAATGAAAAGACAACATTTTGCGGATTACAAAGAGTCTTTATTTAGAAGTGTTACATCGGCATAGCTCTGTGCTTCAGTCATTCAAAATAAAATTACGTAACCAAACTAGAGTTATTTAACATTGTTATCTTGTAAAATGTGAAATCTAAAGAAACAAGCAATCCTTCAGCTTAAACAATAGCAGATGAGAATGCGGATGCAAAGGCATGCGCATACAACATACATCATTCTCATCTCTCTCACAGCTTCAATAGCTTCAAGTCAATTTTCACAGTCTTACTTTGCTTCCATCTCTATCTCATTTTTTTTCCCCGTCCCTTGTAAAGTAATTTTTTTTAATAATTACTTTCCTGCATCCTAAAACGGATGGAACATAATTTATCATAATTGAGTACATAACTTTTTTCCAATAGAAAAGAGCTAATTAAGAGCATAAATTTGTTCACGTTGCAATAATGATATCATAAATGGATACAATTCACCACGTCATTGAAAGAATACAGATGTCAAAACCATAGGCAGGAAATTTTCAGTGCATGATCTGATGTAAAATGTCAGTGTATCACTGTTCAGTACAACACAGATGGTGAAGAAAATGAACCTCATTAACAAAGAATAAAATTGAGACTAGAGCTAGTGATGTCAAAACAATTACTCCCATCCCTCTAGAATCAGTTAGAGCAGGACTCTCAACAATGTGCTTCCACAAGATTCATGCAAAAGCAATAGTTAGCAATGACCCCAAGATAAAGCACCACAGCCCACTAAAATGATTGAATACTAAAAAATATTTATGAGATTTCAAGAAAGAACAACCTAATGTACACTTTTAGGACTGATTAAGTTCCATTGGATACTCTGTGGTTTGTCTGAGAATAAACTCAGCTCTCCTCTTCTTATCATCCCTCTCCTCATTACGTAAAAAAATTGCTGCACTCCTGTCACCTTTCTTCTGCAAGCTCAAATCTAGCGGCTCACCCAAGATTTTCTTGCCACTTCTGAACTTGAAATGAACAGCAGCCCTCTTTTCAGGAAGGTGTGCCTTTTCACCATCTAATTCATTAGATGGTCCACCTTTGATTGGTTCAATGGCAGAAGCAAATGCCTCTAGCACAGAAACATGATTACCCTTGCTCACTTTATCAGAAAGCTCAGCTGGGAAGACAACCTGTGAAACATCTTTCTCCCCTGGTTGCAGTGGGGCAGCAAGAAAAGGGTTACTTCCAACTTCTTGTACTTTTTCCTTTTCAGCATCAATGACCTCAGAAGCTGAGGTTCCAGAAGAACCATTAATCACCAGTCTCTGTTGCAACCTCAGCAAAGCCCTCTCAGCCTTTCTCCGCTGCTTTGCTTGCTCAATCTTATCAGCACAAGGATCCGATGCCCTCTCATTCCACATAGGTGTATGAATATAAGTGTGAGGATCAGGGAAGGCTGGCAACCAAGTTGGGATATGCTTGCCAGGAGGGTTTTCATTCATATGCTCAAAACTTGGAATCAACTTCTTATCCCTGACAACTGGAAACTTAGGCACTGGCTGTGCAAACGGAATTTCCTCTTTCGAATCCACAAAGTGAATTATTTCCCTAAGTGTGCCAGAGCCTTCAAGGCAGTTCCCAATCTCAGAAGCACCCAGAAACCCATGCGAAGCTCCCAAATCTTCTAAAGCACGTATTATATCAAACAGATTGCATTCCGTCCTACCAGCTAAATTAGCATAAAAACTTGTATTTTTTCCTAAGTCACAGAGGTATTGAATTGAGATATCAGTAAGAGCCTCCAAAGCAGACTCTTTAAATCCCTGATAACCGACACTTTCGCATATCTGTGCCACTGCAATCTTTGAAACCGCTCTTCCAAAGTCATCAGCTTTCGGTCTTTGGGAAGACAAGCTAACCTGGCCTTCACACTTTATTCTATCTCTTGTACTCTTCACACCTCCATGGCTCATGTTCAAAACCTCATATCAAAACAGTTTCTCCCCCAAAATTCTCACATTATCTTTTCTTTCATCCCATTATTCTCCCACTAATTACTCATAAAAACTAGCCGTTACCCTCTATCTTATAAATTGGAAAATTTTGTTATCTATGAAGAAAAACCCAAGAACTAAAGACACCCAGAATCTTTTTTTTTTCTTTCTATATTTTCTCAGAAGCAAATAAGAACAAAAAAATTACAGCTGATTCCAAGAAACCCTAGAGAAGTTCTAAGCTTCTACCTATACAACAATAAACGAATCAAACTTGTGCATAAAGAACATAATTTGAACGCTTACCAGTCATCCAAGAAGATCAAACAAACTGTGAAAAAGAACAATTTCAGCTGAAACCAAAGAAACAGAGCCAAATTTCAAAGCACAGACAACCCAATAAAGAACCCTAAGAAAGAATTTTAACTTTCCTTGAGTTGTTAGGAGTTTCCAAGGAAGGGTCCAGGGAAATGGAGGGAATTTAAGAAATTGAAAAAAAAAAAATACAAAAACCCTTCTAAGACCCTAAAAATGGTCTGGATCAAGCAAAATCGAGATCCGAAAGGAGTGAAAATAGAGGGGTCGACGATGCAGTGAAAGCTTTTTTTTTTGGGGGGGGTTTATTTATAGACGTTAACGAATTTAACCAATAAAAAAATCCTCTACGCTATCGTTTACATTCTACCCACTTCTTTTGGGCCTAGAAAGGCCGGCCCAATCTGTATTTTCATTTAAAAAAATGATTTTTTTTATTCCTCCACCTGCTAATGATAAGGGCTTGATTTGTAGTTGAGAGAGGCGAAGAAAAGAGAGAAGCTTTGGTAATGGAGAAGTACTTTGGGAATGCGTATAGAGGTGACCCGGGAGTGCCCCATGCGGATCCGGACCGGTTCGTGAATATATGGATAGGGTCGGCCGCTTTCTCTGTAATCACCTGGTTCAATCCTTACATATGGCAGCTTTCTAACCAATTCAGGTAATTTCGGTTCAACCTTTTTCTCCCTTCCAATTCTTCTGTTTCATCCTGTTTTTTAATATTCATTGGAAGTTTTATCAAGAAGCTGTGTTTGTTTTTAACTTCCCCCTCTGTTGCATTTAGGGTTTAATTGAAGTTAATGAAAGAGAGTTCAAATTCACTAGCACTAGGAGTTTAGGATATATTGTTTTTCTTTTCTTTTTAATGAAGTTGATATCTTGAGTTTATCTATTGACAGGACAAGGCAGATTGCTCATTGTTTCATTTATCTGTGGTTTGTTTGCGATGGGAATGGTGTAGCGTTGCTTCCTTCTGATATCTCAATTTCCCAGTTTTTGAGCGGCTGTTAAAAATCAAAATGAACAATTTCTAGTTGTGGAAGATTTCTATTGCGCTGTTGGCAGCATTTTTTACCAAGTTGCCTTTTATTAATTTTTCTTTCTTTTGGGATTTAAAGCCATTTTTCTTGCCAAATCGAGTTAGACAAGTTTGGTTTCTTGATGGTTTTTGCAAAAGTTCCATTCCGCGAATGCTGGAATTAGTTTCCTCTACTTTCTCGTACTTTTCTCAGTAATATTCGTGGATTTTGCCTCAATAACTTTGGTCCAATTCAGGGAAGGTGCAAGACTGCAAGTTCACTTAATTTGTGTATGACGTTGTAGCTTTACCAGAGTCCTGAACCATTTAATCAAACATCTTTTGTATGGATGCAAATGATTAAGTGTTTGTTAAGAACTTGCTTATATACTTGGTTGTCTTAGCCAACATGATGAAAGTTGGATCTTTTAATCCGGAAACCTGTAGGTCTCTCAATCATCGTATTTGTACAATGTAATGCATTGCATTTTTGGAAAACAGAAATGTTAAAAGATATCCAACTGAGAGCCTTCTGCTATGTGCTCTACTAATTATTTTATGCATAGGTGCCTGATTCCTCATTCTACCAATCTGGCATTCGTCTATATGTTCCTCTTCACCCTCAACATTACAGCTCCGAGATTTTTATTTTTATCTAATTATTTGGGATGTGTCAATTTGCAGTTGGCATGACAAAGCTATGGTATTCGAACACTATCATTGGAAGAAAGCAAAGGCAAAGAAGCAACCATACAAATTTAAGGTTTGTTGTTTGTTATTGTTTTATGCGAAGTCCTAGATGCTTTATACGAAGTCAACATAAAATGTTCTAATGAAACCTTATCTCTCTCCTTTTTTTTTTCTTATCTTTTCAGTGGAATGAGTACATGGACAAGGATCATAGGGACTCCTATTACTTCAATTGGCCTGTCTACTTCCCTTAGTTCTTTTTTTTTTTTTTTATAGACATGCTCTTTGATAAGTAGTTTGGACAAAGAGGATTTTACCTGCGGAAAGTTTGTCTATCTTTATTGCTTCGTACTTCTTCCCAACCCATTTTGCTGTATGAACTCCCCCGCTCTTATTTTGGTGGATGTGAAATCTTTCAAATAATAGCAGGATCTTTTGTCAATCTTTCTTCTGGTTTTAAGATGCGGTTCTATTTGTTAATGTTATCGGAAACAGGATAGGAAGATTCTTGTTGAATGCTAGGTTTAGCAAGATAAAAGACTTATGCTCATCCCTGGATAATTGGTTGGTTTTCGAGCACTTGGCTTTTATTTTCAAATGCTCAAGGCAAGTTTGGGTGATACTACAACCAGCCCTTCCCTGGTTAAGCCTTTTTGGGAGGCTTACGCATATCAGATTGAGTTAGTTATGGGGTCACTGCATTTTGCTTGATATCATTTAGATGCTGATGAACTCAGAAAGGAGTCGACTCTTGATATCCATTCTGAGAAATATCTTTTTTCGTTAAACTGTTGCAACAAGCCTTCCGAAAGATGTCAATGAACTGAAAAGAAAGAGAAAAAAATGGAAAAGGCCATTGTTTTAACCCTTAGGATTATGTTCATCCGTTGATGCAGGCTCCCCAAGGTTGTTGGCCTGGAAGTCGGTTCTTTGATCGCTGGCCTCATATAATGTAAATATTTACTTGTTGATGACCAATAGAAACCGATAATGCGTGAACAAAATAACACTATATCATAAATGCGATTCACAAAATTATATCATCCTTGGCTGGAAAATTTTACGCCAGCAATGGGATAATCTTGTTTCAAGAATTTATGTCACTTGGACAATTAAGTAATCAAAGCTGGTAGTATTTGATGAACTCATTTCTAAGTGAAACAGGAATTTGGTTAACTTGATTCATTCTTGTTTACAAGTAATGCTTATCAGCTGTCCATAATTCAATTGATTAACGAAGAAAAAGAAAGCAAACAGAAAGTGGAGAATTCCAATTGATTAATGAAGAAAAAGAAGGCAAACAAAAAGTAGAGAAATCCTCTTGGCATAGAGTTTATGAGCCTGACACGCGCTCGACCACTTGGAGACTACCTTTGCCGAGAAACTAGAAAGTTCCATGTTCCTTAATCTTATCCTGGGAAAATAGGAGAAAACGAAAAAGGCCATGGCGTTTATGCAATATCCATCTCCATGTTTCAGAACAACCTCACTTCGTACTTTTTCAGTGCCCATCGCAGCATCTTCTCGTCTCTCACTGCCAACCACTCGTAGCTTAAACCCAACCACTTTTGGAAACTGGGTTCCAGATTTTAGAGTCAAGTCCTTGAGCTGGGTCTTGTCTGGTGCTCTTGCTCTTAGTTTATCTGTAACAGGCAAGTCAAATTGACCTGCAATGAATGCCGGTTGGCTGGCTTTTTCATACTAATAGTGATTAAGCTCCTAAGCACGACTTTGCAATTTAGAATTAGCTATATGTTTACGTCATTCAAAATTCATTTGTGTTGTGATGTTTTCTTCAATCTGATTCTCTTTTCGCTTATTATTTTTATTTTAATTAATGCAAATTTGAACCAAAATTCTAGGGGTTGGGTTCGCGGAGGCAAAAGTTGGGGTTAACAAGCCAGAATTACTTCCTAAAGAGTTCACTCCTGTGATTGATTTAGCAGGCTTCCTTTCTGAAGGCCAGGTTTGGTTTCTTTCAATATTTTGTTCTTTTTCCTGGGATAAAATGTTTGAATATGGGATCTGTAAATACTGAAAGTATTGAGAAATTAAAGTCTTCAAGGTACGGCACTTTCCCTTTTATCTGCCTTACCACTTAACTATTTGGTGTGCTAGCTAAAGCGAGAATTAATGAATTTCAATTGGTTGTTTATGTTTTACATTGATGAAATCTATCCACTAAGGATTCACTAAGCATAGAATCAACTGATTTTGTTGTGCAAAACTCGTAGGGGGGCTTTCTAGGTTTCGTTCCTTGTATAGAACCAGTGATATTGGAAAGCATACTGGCTTTATTCACAGAATTTTATTACTAACCCAGGACTGTTAAAATCCCAGGAGAAAAGACTTGCTCAGGAGATCACTGATATTGAAAAGGATACTGGCTATAAGTTGAGAGTTTTAGGACAAAATTACCCTGAGACACCAGGTACGAGTAATATATGCTGTCATTGATCTTGCTGCTTTTTTCTTTAACTTGGATTTTCTCTTTAAAACTAATGTTTATTCTATTCAATTTAATTCTTGCAACTCTTAGCAAAGTTCGACATTACTTCTGAAATTGCTACAGGGTTGGCAATCAAAGACTTTTGGCAAGTAGATGATAGAACTATAGTTTTTGTTGCTGATCCCACCTTTGGTAAAGAATTTATCTATGCCATTGTCTTTAAACTCTGATATGATATGAATGTTTTCTAATTATTTGATTTCTGACCAGGCAATATATTAAATTTCAATGTTGGGGCTACTATTGACTTAGACATTCCACGAAGCTTTTGGAGCCGTTTGGCGGGAAAATATGGAAATATATTTTATTGGAGAGAGCAGGTATAAACTTTACTTGTTCCATCATCCTCATCCATGGGTAAATCACAGTTCGTGCATGAAATATTCAGTTTATGCATGAACTTTTTTTCTTTTTCTTCATAGTAATTTCGAGCTATTTTGGCTGAAACAGGGGGAAGATGCATCTATTGAAGCTGCTGTCATGGCAATATCCAATTGCTTAAGAGAACCCGTGGGGCCGAATAATTGCTCTGAAGTAAAATAGCACTATATCGGTACGACAAGATTGATTTATTCCAATTATACTTAAATATATTGTCTGTTTTCTGCTTTCATCCCATTGATTAATAGATCATCTTCAATTCTGACAAGAGTTGTATAGGTAGGAAGGTGTGTGTGTGTGTGTGTATTTATATATTATACGTACTATGAGTAACCAAGTGGTAAACAAATAAGATTTTACTTGTTCTTTGGATGACTATCAATACCTATTCTCTCTACTGAATTATGTAATGTTTTGTCGTTTTGGATTGAAGAAATGAAACAATGATACGGATTTGAGTCGCATTAGAAATTTGGAAAACAGTATATATGATAAACAATGTTAAGCAACTCATATCTTGAAATCATGTAAGCCATGTTGCTTGACTCTTCATTTTTTTTTTTGGAGGTATCCGTACCCGATACATAGCTGGATAGAGGTATGAGAATATGATTCTCTAAGGACTTTCCAAATACATGGAAAAACTTGAAAAAAAAAAATTAAATATACCCGTATTCAATACATATCTATATATGATACTCAGGTCCGTGTCCGGACAACATAGCATTCAAGTATTCTTAGACTTCTTGGATCTGTGTTTAGTACTCTCAAAAGTTGAATTGCATACACTTTCAGGAAACAGGGTTAGGGGAAGACACATTTCCATGAACACCTATTGTATTTATATCTGTAAGATAAAACAATATTGAACAAAAAAAAAACCGAAGTTATCTAAGAAGATGCTTAACGTTGCAGTTGAACAAGCTAGTTTTACGTATTTTTCATGGACCAAGCCAAAGATTTGAATAGACAGATCAAAACATTGACCATCTGGAGTATACAAAGGGTTTGTTTATGAGTTCACTCAAACTCAATTAAGAAAAAAAAAATCCCAAATTAGGGGGGGATTTAACAGTGCTTAAAAGTGTTAATTACTTAGAATATGCTTGGATAATTCAAGAGTGGCTTCAAATTCTACCGAAGTTGTAACAGTATGGTTCTTTTTCTGTAAGCATGCACAATGCAAAAAATATGTTCATGGCTGTTACTGGACCTTTGGTAGTCCAGCCCAACAAGCTCAAACGTGCTGGAGCCGAGTTTTGAATATGGTATTTTGATTCGGACAACTTAGTTTACAAAGATGTCAATGTTAAAAATTTTTTAAATTTTTTTTTAAATTATAAACAACAATTTAGGCTGTCAAATTGGGTCGGTTGCCATGTGGGCTGGGCAAAAAATGTGAAAACAATTCTAATTGCAGCTTAAGTCTGACACATGAATATTTTTAACTTGTTCTATGAATTTTTTTTAACATTTGCTTCTGATGAATCATTAAAACTTTTTTTTTTTCCTTTGAACTTTTTGATTAGTGACCAGCATGAAAGCTATAGGACGAAAATGGAAAGTACATCATACGAATCAGCTTGTCAGATTAAAATATAATCAACCTACATCTCGACACTAGTAGTTTTCTACGTTCTGTCTTCTAGGATCTTCTGCAGATCTTCTGGCTGATAAGGGATTGTTAGAGCTCTCATTTGTTGGAATCCATATTTCTCTTTAGCTTGCTCTAATAGCCTCAAAAACTCTGGATTCCTCAGATAGCTCAGGTCCAAGATAAACCTCATTGGTTTTCCACCTTTGACTGCAATTACTGCTAAATGTCCTTCCTTCACATCCTTGGGTATCTTTGTTTCTTCAACATCTTCTTCACCAAACTCAACAACATTTCGATCAGCGTCGGGGCCTCTATGGCAATGCCGACAGAAATCTCTTTAGCTTTTTCATCGAAACCATGACGAGCCCTGAATGACGTTGCTCCCAGTTCTGCATTTTTCACCCACTTTCTCAGAAAAATGTGATCAAGATTCAAGAGCTCTTTCAGACTTGGAAAATTCTTTGTGTTTCTTTTATCTGACTGATCTACAGATCCTGAGAGAGACATTTTATACCGGGGTGCTAAAGAAAACTGGAAGCAAATGTGAAATTTCTGAGAGACATCATGGGGGGCCATTGCAGCCAAACTATCATTTAATGCAATCTTTGATATTCCATTATCCATGCTTACTCGTAAACCCGTAGTGGGCTTTTCTGAAACGCGGTATACAATAACACAACCGTTTTGGTTTCATATCCAGAAAGTATTAAATTGTTCGATGTTAGTCACAGTGTTTCAGTTTCGCTCGATTCATTGAGCTGTGTTTATAATGCAGGTCGAATCCTACTATAAGTTGCCAAGAAATGTTGTTCTAATTAAAAACCCAAAGAAAATAGCTTTTTGTTAACTAATCCCCATTCTTAATTTGTCGGTTAAAGGGCTTCCTGTTAGTTGTCAGGTAAAGAAAAAAATAGAATGCCATCTTGCTTAAAGTAGATCATACCTGTTTAAACTATTTTTCTAAATTTAGACAGGATTTGGAGATGGAATCTAATCAATCAATCTATGCCTGACCAAGCCACAGTATTTTGATTGTATATTTACATACAATCCAACATTTAACCGATACTAGATATTTTAATTTTAAAAAATCTCATTATATATAAGCAAAGATATGATAAATTATCACATAACAAGAATGATATTATTTTAAGCATTCAAGCTAAAAATTGAAAGACTAAACTTATATAAACAACAAACAATTAAAGATTTAACCAATATCCGTTCATATTGTGTCGGCATAATACCTGTATTAATGCATTCAAAGTTGCCGTGGTTCTTCTAAGTTTGTTGAAACCAGTAGTAAAAAGCTAACGCAGTCGACTCTACTGTGCCTTCCCAGGGGAAAGATATTTTAGCTATGATTGACACTCTGAGAAAGTAAGAAGAAAGTCATGTAAATGAATAAACAATTTCCTTTCATCATCTGTGAAAGCCAAAGGTGAATTTTTTTTGGAACAGTATATTAGAATATAAATTTTCCAGAAGAAAATATCTCCTTTTTCAGGTGATTCGAATAACGTACCATTGGGCTATCATTGAAAATCAAAGCTTAGAGTTGGTCTCAAGCATTTAAGCACCTCAGATGCAATGGGATACAAGCCATGGGAGAGGCGGTAGAATTCAGGGTGCTGCTAGGTAATGGCGAATCTGATCCGACCAAATGGAAAATTTTTAGTGATTTACAACTGTAATCCTTCTTCACTGTTTTCCCTCGTCTGCTACTGCAAGGCGGTTAAGCCTAGAAGCCAGATTGTCTAGTGAATTGATTATACTCTTGATTCTCAAAATCTTAAGAAACTCAGTGCCACTAATAATGTACTAATTCATATTTACCTAGTGACTTGATTATACTCTTGATTCTCAAAATCTTAAGAAACTCAGTTCCACTAATCATGCATTAATTCATATTTAATGATCTGCTTAAACATCAAGCAGTGTGTCATTGACTATTGATCTTGTCTTCGTAATATGTTAATAACGGATCAGTGCTGTTGTTACTGGGAAAGCAATAAGTTACAATTGTACACAAAGTAATCCAGGCATCAACAAACCTTTCCATGTTTTGTGCAATTTTAAACAATATTTGTTGGAACCGATTGGTTTTTGCTGCTTATGCTATGAGCCCTCAGCTTTCTTTTCCAACGCTAGTCAAGATTTGACAGAAGTCGAGACCCCAATAATTGCATTACTCAACAATACATAAAAGTGGAAAATTTCAACGTCTTGTACAACTGTGTAGATTTGGTAAGGTTTGTCTGGTGGTAGTGAGACACAAATAAATGAATTTTGCTAGTACATGGGGTACATGGGGTACATGGGAACCGTCAAACAGTAGCGTCTGCTTTCCAGCTTTCAAATTAACAAATTCTGGGTCAAGAAGAAAGTCTATAGTATTTTCAGTGGTATCAATATGTTTTATATACAGGAGAAAGATAAAATCAAATGATAAGGAAAGAGAGCAAGAGATAAATACAAATAATCTTAAATGGAGATATGATAAAGATTTGAGTATCAATCAAGAGATATCACTAATGAAGATATGATAAGGATTGAGCATCAATTAAAAGATATCACTAAGATGCCCCCGCAGTGGATTGATCTGGTATACCAATCTCGGAACGTAAATGCCCAAAATCATCAATTGCAAGTGGCTTTGTGAGAAGATCAGCCAGCTGGCCTTTGGATGAGACATAAAGAACCCGAGAAGACCCCGTTGAACAAGGTTTTGAACAAAGCGGTAATCAATCTCAATGTGCGTCATCTTGGAATGAAAAACAAGCTTTGAACACACATAGGTAGCACAAAGATTGTCACAATAGATAACAGGTGGCCTCCCGAGGAAAAGAGAAAGTTCTTGTATTAAATTCCGAAGCCAACACAACTCTGATATTCCTGAGATCCGCCAATCGCCTGTTGCTTTTGGAACTTCAGGAAACCGGATTGAGACCTAAGAACACAAAATAGGCAGTTGTGGAGGAGCAATCATAACAGTAATCTGAGTCAGAGAAAGCATGAAGATGAAGATATGTGCTCTTGCGAAGAAAAAGTCCCTCTCTCAAAATGCCAACTAGATAAAGAAGAACTGGCTTAACCATAGACCAGTGAGGAGTAGTGGGAGCATTTGTAAACAGAGAAAGTAAAGTTTGCTAATATAATAAAAGCAATATCTGGCCGAGTGAGAAGAGGATATCGTAAGCTCCCAACTAGTCTAATATTCCTTAGTATCAGCGAGTAAACAACCATCATCACTATGTGGACAAGATCCGCTAGCCATGGGTGTGCGCATTGGCTTTGCTTCGGCCATGTTTGCCTCGTCAAGAAGCTCATATATATATATATATATATATATATATATTTCTGTTGGCCTAAGAAAATACCAGTCGAAGATCGAATGACTTGAACACCCAAGAAAAAATTCAAATCACCAGGGTCTTTAACAGAGAAACTTTGAGCAAGACGAATGATAAACTCTTCCACAGACTTAGCATTGTTCCCAGTAATGATCCAAGCATCAACATAGACAATGAGATAAAGAATCACTCCAGATTATGCAAATATGAATAAACAATGATCGGACTGGGAATGATAAAAGCCAATAGAAACAAGATAGGATTTGAGTTCATCGTACCATGCTTTCGGTGCCTGTCTAAGCCCGTAAATAGCTTTGTGAAGTCGACATATGTGATTTAGAAACGTTTCATTTATAAACCCGGTGGTTAAGACATATATACTTCTTCAGATAAGGTACCGTGCAAGAATGCGTTGTTGACTTCTAACTGACGAAGCGGCCAATCAAACGAAATAGCCAAAGAAAGAACAACGGGCACCGTAGTATGTTTAGCCACCGGAGAGTAAGTTTCACCATAACCAATACCGGGTTGTTGCAAGAAACCTTGATAAAGATCAAAAGATAAATCAAAAGATAATAGAGAATGATAAAGATCACAAGATAATATCTTTTTAATATTAGATAAAAATCAAATAATCTAATAAATCAAATGTAATTGATAATATCTTTTAGGAATTATCTTTTAAGAATTATATTGTAATTGATGATATATTCTAGGAGTTATCTTTTAGAAATACAAATCATAATCTCTTATGAAACTAGTATAAATAAAGGTCATTCTATTGTATTCAGCATCAAGAAATAAGAAATTCTCTTCTTCAATTAAGAGTCATTTTTTTTCTAATTTTTGAGCCATATTTTTGGTATCAGAGCCGAGTTCCAGAGACGAGGAATGTATGAAAAATAGTATAAAGTTGAAGACTTCGAAGTAGTCCGACAAGAGTTATCAATGTCACCTTCGAAATTCATAGTTTCGATCCTTTTTCAGCCAAAATAAGGTCTCCAACGTGTTTAGGAGGTCGGAAAACCTTGGATTGGAAAGTTTCATGGGCGGAAGGTATAGCATGCGCTCCTGCGCGCCATCGCGGGAAGACCACGCGCCACACACTCCAGCCAGAGGTTGAAGAAAACCACGTCAGCTGCCACGTCAGCACTGAGGTGTCCAGTCAGTGACACATCAGTCACACATAACGTGCCACATTCACCACATCATCATCCACGTCAGCCCTTTGTCTAGTCATCACCACGTCACCCAACCATCACCTGCTACCCTACAATATGCTTCCAAGATGAAGATCTGTGCACGAAGTTGAAATAGAAGAATTGAGACGAAAAGTTTAATTATTACAAGAGACGGTGAATGTTCAACGACCCCAGTTAGATGTACAAAGAAAGCAAATAGAAGATGATTTGGATAGCAGCGATACTTCATCAGCCAGCAATCATCAACCTCGGAGACCGATAGTCCGCAATAACGATATCAAAGTGGACATTCCAGATTTTGGAAGGGAGGCTCCAACCAGACGAGTTCGTAGAGTGGCTCCAAACAGTTGAGCGAGTTTTTGAATATAAAGAAGTGCCAGAAGACCAAAGTCAAAATTGTTGCCATCAAGCTTAAGAAGCATGCTTCCATATGGTGGGAAAATCTTAAGAGGAAACGTGAGCGTGAAAGAAAAAACAAGATTCGAATGTAGGAAAAGATGAGACGTGAACTCACACGTAAGTTTCTACCTGAACATTATTATCAAGATTGTTTTCTTCAACTACATAATATCTGCCCAAAGACTCTGTCTGTAGAGAAATATACTAGGAAATTTGAAAAGCTTATGATGAAATTTGATATCCAAGAAAAGGAGGAGCAAACAATAGCCCGTTACCTTGAAGGGTTGAACACTAACATCGCCCATCAGGTCCAGCTTCAACAATACTGGACTTTAGATGACATCATTCGTCTAGCCATACGTGTTGATAAGCAGTTACCGAGAAAACTTTTTTACCAACCTCCTTCCTCTACCAAGAATCCTTCTGATGTCCGTAGGACTCCAGTTTAGCAACCTAGCTCTTCAAGCAAGCCTCCATCTAAAGCTGCCAGAGAATCTAGCTCCAAAGCACCTAAGTGCTTTAAATGCCAAGGTTTCAGCCACATTGCTTTAGAATGTCCAAACGACAAGGTTGTCACCATTATTGAAAGAGAAGCTTATGAAGCATATGAAGAAGAAAACGAGCCTGTATTTGATGAGGAGGTAGTATTTGATGAAGAAGTCATGCCCGCTGACCATGGTGAAACACTGGTGATCAGGCGAAGCTTGCACACAGCACAAGCAAAAGAGGAGTCATGGCTACATCATAATATTTTCCATACCCGCTGTACTACCCAAGGCAAAGTATGTGATGTAATTATTGACAATGGAAGTTATGAGAATATAGTATCCAACTACATGGTGGAGAAGCTGAACCTTTCCATTCAAGTTCACCTACACCCATACAAATTACAATGGTTCAACAATGAAAATGAGGTTAAAGTTTCTAAGCGATGCCTTGTTTCTTTTTCAATTAGCAAGAAGTATCAAGATGAAGTATGGTGTAATATTGTTTCCATGAATGCCTGTCATCTTCTACTAGGGAGACCCTGGCAATATGATCCATGCTTCATACGACGATCATGCGAATACTTACTCCTTTGTGAAGGATGGAGTGAAGATCAAGCTAGCACCATTGTCAACTAGTGAATATAACCAAAGCAAGAATGAGTCTAAGCTGCTAGTGTCCTTAATTACTAAGGAACAATTCAAAGTGACAAAAGTTGAAGCCCAAACCATGGGATTGATCTTGTTGCTTGAGTTAAATGAAGGAACTACTATTCCGCCAGAAATCAAACAATTGCTAGCTGAATTTCCATATATCATACCCGACGAAATTCCACTGGGATTGCCACCCATACGTGATATTCAACACGTAATTGACCTAATTCCAGGAGCAATACTTCCTGATAAACCTGCTTACAGGATGAGTCTCCCGAAATATGCTGAAGTTCAAGGACAAGTTAAAGAATTATTAAAGAAAGGAATTCGAGAAAGTGTCAGTCCCTGTGTTGTGCCCGTAATCTTGGTACCTAAGAAAGATAAAAGTTGAAGAATGTGTATCGATTATTGAGCAGTCAACAAGATTTCCTGTAATTTCAGAAGCAGTACTTCCTAATAAACCTGCTTACAGGATGAGTTCCTCGAAACATACTAAAGTTCAAGGATAAGTTGAAGAATTGTTAAAGAAAGGAATGATTCGAGAAAGTGTCAGTTCCTGTGCTATGCCCGTAATCTTGGTACCTAAGAAAGATGGAAGTTGAAGAATGTGTGTTGATTGTCGAGTAGTCAACAAGATACCATCAAGTATTGGTTCCCGATACCTCGACTTGATGATATGTTGGATTAGCTACATGGGGCAACTATTTTTTCTAAGATTGACCTACGAAGCAGGCATCATCAGATCAGAATTCAACCCGAAGATGAATGGAAGACCGCTTTTAAAACAAGAGATGGCCTGTACGAATAGACGGTGATGCCTTTTAGGTTAACAAATGCCCCTAGCACATTCATGCGTCTAATGAATCAGACGCTTCGACCCTTCATTAGGAAATTTATGGTCGTTTACTTTGATGACATTTTCATCTACAACAAGAACCCCGACGATCACTTAGAGCACCTACGGCAAGTATTCCAAACTCTTCGAAAGTAGAAACTCTATGCTAATTGGAACAAATGTTTTTTCTTGACCAATAAAGTGAATTTTCTAGGATATATCATCACTGCTGAAGGTGTCCGAGTTGACCTGGGCAAAATTAAGGCCATCCACAGCTGGCCCATTCCAGGATCTACCCAAGATGTTCGAAGCTTCCATGGATTAGTTTTCTTCTACATGAGATTTATTAAGAATTTTAATTCCATTGCTGCACCACTTACAGATTGCATCAAAAGAGATAAGTTCCCATGGACAGAGCAAGCTTAGAAAAGCTTTGAGGAACTGAAGAAGCATTTAACAGAAGCCCCTGTGCTAGCCCTTCTAAATTTTGACCAAGCGTTCGAAATCAGCTGTGATGGTTCTAATACTGGGATTATTGCAGTTATGAGCCAGGAGGGACATCCAATCGCCTTCTTCAGTGAAAAGTTAAACGAAGCTAAACTCAAATACTCTACTTATAATAAGAAGTTTTATGCCATTGTCCGAGCTTTTCAGCATTGGAGTCATTATTTGTTGAACAAGGAGTTCATTCTCTACTCGGACCATGAAGCCCTCGAGCATCTGAATTCTCAATAGAAGATCAACCATAGACATGCTGCTTAGAGTGAAATTTTGCAATCTTATCCATTCCTGCTTAAGCACAAGGCTGGAACCTTGAATTCTATAGCTGATGCACTTA
>JBBYHO010000022.1:1443949-1467519 GCA_038382025.1 Adansonia gregorii | reverse complement strand
TGAGTTTGACTCGAGGGCGAGTCCAGTCCAACTCGGGGAGAATGATAAGGATCAAAAGATAAATCAAAAGATAATAAAGAATGATAAATATCACAAGATAATATCTTTTTAATACTAGATAAAAATCAAATAATCTAATAAATCAAATTATCTTGTAATTGATAATATCTTTTAGGAATTATCTTGTAATTGATAATATCTTCTAAGAGTTATCTTTTAAGAATACAAATCATAACCCCCTATGAAACTAGTATAAATAGAGGCCATTTTATTGTATTCAGCATCATGAAATAATAAATTCTCTTTTTCAATTGAGAGTCATTTCTCTCTTCTAATTTCTAAGCCAAACCTTTAGCAACAAGACGAGCTTCAAGCCATCCAATACTCCCATCAGAGTTATATTTAACATAAAAGGCCTACTTGGAGCCAATTGGTTTAGCATGAGAGACAGATGGAACTAAAGAACAAGACCCTTGACTTGGAGAGTCGATAGTTTTTCAAGCATTGTGGCTGCCAGTGTGGATCTTTTATGGCGTGACGAACGTTTCTCAATTTAATTAGCATGGAAATTTAATCAAAAGAGAGAATGGAACAGGATTTTTCATGTTTGGATGGGGATGGCAAAGCAAAAGAAGGCTCAGAAGAGGACATGTCATCGGGTTTGACGACTTAGGAGAGATGGTGGCACTAAGTCATAATTTTTGAATTAGCTTTCGAATATCATTTTTGGAGTAGGTGATCATAAGATGAAATGGCTGAGGTATGAGAGGAGGATATGAGGAAACAAGGGAATCCAGTGGTTCCAAAGGAGATGGGGAGAAAGAAAAGGGAATAGAAACCATACTTTGTGAGCTACATGCGGAGCCCTCATTCACGTTTGATGAAGACTATTGCTGGTGGCATCCTCATGTGTTGGGGAACCTGAAGAGGGTGTGATTAGCCTTGGTAAAAAATTTGCGTGGCTTGATGATGGAAATGGAATAATATAGTAAGCAGGAGCCCATGCGTCAACTATATTGGGCTAGGTCCATGGGGCTTATGGATCTAAAGAGGCATAAAGAAAATAGTGTCCTACAAAATCTACATGCCTAGAAAAATACGCATGATTTTTGGTTGGATCGAGATAAATTGATTTAGGGAGTAACCAAGGAAGATACATGGAGTAGAGCATAGGACCAAAATCTTAGAGGAGGATTGGCATTTGTAAAAGGGTGATACTTTTCTCCATAACATGACGATGTTGACATTAGGCGGTGGCATTATGCTCAGTGTATGAGAGGGGGTGAGAAAGTGTGAAATATCATTATAGTAAAAGAAAGCACGAAGATAAATGAATTCTCCGCCATTATCAGAGTAGAAAGAAATAATTTATTTTTGAAATGCGTTCCCTACAATTTTCTTAAATTTAGGAAAATGGAAACATCATATTTTTGTTTTAAAGGAAAGAGCTAGATATTCTTCGTATAATGATCAATAAATATTAAGTAATATTGAAAACTATCAATTGAACGTTCTAGGGATGGACCCCAAACATCTAAATAAATGTATTCCGAAGGAGCATTGCTTTTTATTGTACAGTTGTAAAAAGAAAACTTTTGCATTTTACTGTATTTACAAGAAGTGAAAAAGAAAGATTTATCTAAGGAAGACAAGATATCTAAAAGCTTGAAAAGTTGGCAACGAGTAGCAGTAGAAAGGTGGCTGAGACATCGATGCCAATTGGGAGTAGCTGTCGTGGTGGTAACAGTGAAGGCTTGAGGGGAGTTCGACTACGAGAAGGAGTTAGGACATGGGTACACATCGTTTCTAGGCTTCCTTATTACAAAAGGTACCCCATGCAAATGTCCTTTACAATAAACGAATAAGGTGATAATTCCACAGAAACATGATTATCATCACGAAGTTGAAAAATATAAATAAGGTTCTTGTTCATCTTAGGCACACACAAAACATTTGATAAATGTAAAGGTCTAGAAGAAAAGTTTAAAAGAGTGGGGTTATTTTGTGTTTTTTATTGTCACCAAGCATGATGTCTACAATACCATCATAATTCGAGTGCAAGGGTAAATTGTAGAGGTCCAACGCGACATGATGGGTGGTGCTAGAGTCAAGGAATCAGTTGGCATCATTTTTGTTTGTTTAAGTCACAAAATTAGCACAATGATGTTGAGGGGAACGCCGATTAGATTTATTTTGGCTATCACCAGATCCATTGCCTTGGAGATGGGAAATGATTTTCAAAAGCTTTCGACATTATTTCACATTGGTCGAGCTTGTCGTAAAGCTGACAAGTAACCTTTGGCCAATTTTATTGTGTCTTTTGACTGATTAGTTGGTTGCTGGAATTACCATTATTTGGGGGTCGATTTTGCATGGCCAAAAAGTTTTCTTGTCGAGAACAATTGTTGGTTCTATTGTTGTGGCTATTATTGGAAGACGACTTAGAAGTGAAATTAGTTGTGATCGGTACCGTCGAGAATGATGAAAAACGAGCAAGACGTTGCTCATAATCAAGCAGCTTCTCATGAAGCTCTTCATATGTAACAGAGGTCTCGCAGGCACACAAAGCAGAAGCAACACTATCATACTCGGCTAAAAGTCAGCGGAACGCATGGATGAAAAGCACATCCATGGAGATTTGAATACCAACATATCCAAAAGTGTGCATTTCTGCTTGATCTTTTGCAAATAAGCTGTGATGGAGAGATTACCTTTCTTTATGTTACTCAAAGATTCTCTTAAGCTAATGATGCGAGCACGCAACGGCTTAGCTAGGTTGTCGCAAGGTTTTGCCAAAGATCATAGGAGTTATTGGCATCGGTTACAATGGGAATGATGTCAGGAGAAAAAGATGTAATTATGGCACTCCTAATAAGGTGGTCTTGACGTTGGTGAAGAGGGGTAGCTGTTTGGCTTGATGGTTGGTCGATGAAGCTGAGGAAGTTATATGCAGTAAGTATGGTTTCTCATTGATAATTCCACGAATGCTAGTTGGTGTTGTTCAACTTAAGGGTTGCTTGGTCAATAACATTAATGTTGATCAGCTGATCGTTATTGGTCATATTCAAAAGGTTGGTAGAGTTTGGTCAGCTGATCGGTATTGGTCGTATTCAAATTGGTGGGAGAGTTTGGAAGCGGTGTTGCTGTTTGGGTATGAGCAATGACTAGAGGGGTGATGGTTGGATTTCTTTTGGTAGAAGGGTGGTTGTTATCGATGGAAGATTGGATTGAGGAAGAAGTAGGAGAAGCCATAACCGCTGATTGAGAAGAGAAAAGAACGCCCAAATGCCGTGAGGCTATTAGGCTCTTGATACCATAATAAACCGAGTGGAGAAGAAAGTCTATATTATTTCAATAATATTCATGTCTTATGTAAAACCCTAATCTCATATCAGGAATATTTAAAGATATGATATGATATACAAGTAGAGACTTAAATTCATACTTGTAAGGTACTTTTTATTAACAAAACCGCGACGTCCAATAGGTTAAAAAGCAAATAATACTTCGTAGGTTGGGTACGGGTCTCCACAAGTGGTATCAAAGTGTAATCATAGTCGACGAGAGCTCAATGCTACACCATGAGAGCCAACACTAGAATCCTGTGGGAGCTAAATGCTACATGGTAGAAGCTACTTCTAGAATCCCTATGCTTGATGTGATCCTGGTTCTGTCTGCTCTGTATTGATTTTGTTTGTTCCATATTGGGCTTGACGAGGATGTCAAGACTTAAAGTAGGGAGAGTTTGTAACACCCCGAATCCCACATCCAGAATCTTTGATGATATGTTGTGATATATAAGTAGAAAATTAAACCCATACTTGCGAGACATCTTTTAGGGGATAAAACTGTAAGATCCAGTGGGTCAAAAAGTGAACAATACCTTACATGTTGAGTGAGGGTCTCTACAATTTGGCTAGCCAAATTTGGGTCATCAGAAAACCATTTCTAGGTGATCATTTCCTGCAAAACTTAGATGGATTTCATAGTATGAAATATGAACTTTCTAATGGTACAGTCAATTTGGTTATATGAGTTCTGCGTGAAAAGAACTGAAGCCCCAAAGTAGGCTAATTGAATCTGTCAATGTGAAAACTTAAAAAAATTTGAATTGTTTGTAATGATTTTCAAAGTTTAGATCCCCGAAACTTATGTTATATGAAATTTTTTTTGCTGAAATAAAACTCCACATTATAGTATTACGTCTCTACTATTGAATTGTGTTTTTGAATAGCATCAGTGTTTGCATGAATTTGGTTTTATAATGGCTTCAAGTAAGTCAAATGATCACAGATTACTAAATTCTGAAATTTAGAAAATAATTCGTTTTTAATTTTTATGAAATCTTTCTCAGCCAAAATAAAATATTTTTAGTTAAAAATAGTATTAATCTCAATTTTACTAATTTTAGTGAATTTTTACATATTTAATACATATTTATGAAATTATCTTTATTTTACTTGATTTTGAGAAAATTCTATTTGTTTTTATATTTATTTTCAAAATATGAAAATTATTCAAGAGTTAATTATATTTTCATAAAGTTTATGTTGATATTCATTTTATGTTTTAATTGTTAGTTTTTCAAGTTTACGTAGTTTTAAATATTTCATTACTAAAAAAGTCTCAGTTTGTTAAAAAGGTTGTCACATTATTCAAATGTTTCTGAATGACCAACAAAAAGTTATCCGTTGTTAAATTTATACCTTTTTTAAATTTTGATTTATATATATATATATATATATTCTCAAACTTTAGGCTATTAGAAGAATTGGGCAATTTGTAACTTAAGTGTCAGTTTAGTGAATCAGTCAAATGACTTGATATTCCTTTAGTATTTATTTTTGAAAATCAGCCTTTAATATTTTTACATCATATATGCAAAAATATGTTATTTTATCTCATGTTTTAGTAAATTGGGTTAAGCATCAAATCTATAATTTTAGATTTTGATTTGAAAATATTGCTATATTTATCCGTATATTTCTTTTTATGATTGCAATTTTGTTATGATTTTGTTAAACGATTTATTTGATAATTTATAGATATGTGCATGAGAAATATTCTGTGTATGAAATGTATTTGTTTCTGAATACAATAAATGTACGTATTACGTTATGAGCAACATAATTTTTCTGTTTTGGATGCTCTCCCAATATGCTATGCTTAAACCTTGTTAATAAGGGTTACTTGTTGGCCATGTCGACATGTACTTCGTGATAAGGAACCGGTTTCAAACCATGTCACTGGTTAAGAATGGTGGTTTGTGTATTTAGTCGTACCACCGATTGAAAATAGTGATTTTTATTTTTAACTGTGCCACCGATTTAAAATAGTGATTTTTGTCTATAGCTTGCAAATAGAGATAGATATATATTCCAAAAGCTTAAGCATAAGAATTCTGTTTAAATATATTTATCATATTATTTTAAATTAAGTTATTTATAAACATAAGATTATCCAAAATTTTATATTTCTTAATTCAAATCGTTATTTTGACCTTATAATTTTTTAGCGTATTTAACCCAACTAAGGGAATATCAATTATTTACTGAGTACTTGTGCTCATTATATTCTTTAATATTTTATATGTTTCTTATGTGGACCAACAAGCGGGAATATTGAGGATTGACGTTTCAATTTTAGTATATGTTCGTTTAGACTTTAGTGTGTTAAAAAAAATTACAATTTTACATAACTATTATTTGATAGACTATTGAAGATTTCGCAATTTTATTTCAAACATTTTGTTAAACATATAAATTTTATTTTATTGCCTTTGATTTTTAAACAATTACATTTTTTTTATTTTGTAAACATATATATATTTTTTATTTCCATTTTGTTAGTTGATTGGCTTGTATATTTGTGAGATGTGCGGGATATGTTATGCCTTGGTTTAGGGTATGGCATCTTATATAAAAAAAGATAAAACCAAAAGATAAGGAAAGAGATCAAGAGAATAATGCAAATAATCATGAATGGAGATATGACAAAGATTGAGCATCGAGCAAGAGATATCAAATGGAGATGTGATAAGGATTGAGCATAAATAAAGAGATATCACCAATACAAATGACAAGAGCTGAGCCTGAGTATCTATGGTCATTTCTTACGTGATGTTACAAAGTTTTTTGCAAACGCACCCCAGTCAGCTTTCGGCTTTCGCTGATCGTTGCAGTTGCAAGATTTCAGTCTAGAAAATAGCAAGCTATATGCCAACTTAAACAATGAACGACTGCAGGTTGAACAGGAAGATTTACAAGGATAAATTAGCTCAAAGCGTCTGAGAATGTTCAGCAGTTGGCTTCTTTCCACTACCAAATGATGTTCCAAACTATTTTGAGGTAACCTAATAATATGTTTCGTTTCACAAGTATGCATAATTGAAGATTTCTCACAAGAACCACTTTCTGCATTTGCGAAAGTTCATCTCTCGCAGTAGGTGAAGTACTGGAGGGTTTCAGCTGTTGTGAGGTGGAATTTCTAACATAATTGATAATTCTGTCATGCTTAACGGTGGTTCTGCATGATCGTTGGCTTTGGAATTGTTAAAACAGTTGAAAAGGATTGAGTTGTCATTAAAACTCTTGTGGTTGTTCCTCCTAGGCGTTCAGGTTAGCTCATGTTTTGAATAGACACAGATTCTAGTTGAAGGTTAGGGCTCAATATGATATAATATGCATGTAAACAGTTATTACCAACTTTGTAAAAGCTTACAATTCAGACATCCAAGCAAAGGTATGTTGACTCGAACAATAACTCAAAAAAATTACAAGATATCTTATATTTGTCCTCCTAGTAGCTTTCTAGTATGGTAGCATTACATACAGCCCAACTTTCAGCGCAAGAATTGTTTTCTTTGCTGTGTTCTAGAATCTCCTGCAATGCATGAGACCAACAAGGGAGGGAAAGAACCACCCTCTCCTGCAATTCGCCGGATGTTGATCATAAATTAATTGAGGTAGTATTAGGCTATTAGCATCTACAGTTTGATTTTCTTTCAAGTACTTTTCGCATTCGTATTAGAATATGAGCTATCTGAGGAACTTTAAACTGAACTTAGAAGTTTATATTCTCTCATTGTTTGTTATATAAGTTACATAAATTCTGATAGAATAAGGGTGAACGGGAAAGATGATAGGGGTAGGGCCAATCGGCAGGGCGAATATTTTTCGCCTCCAATACATCTACCGAGTATCTGCAGTCACATAGATTTCAAGCACCGCTACGGATGAGATGATGTAACTGGATAAGAATGCCAGCCTTTGGAGGCCTACACGGTTGCTCCATCTCTTTCATTCATCTTCCGCCTATCATACGAGATGCATTTTCTCACGACGTACAATTTCATTTCCGGATGCCATTTTCACTTTAATAAGCACAAATTCTAATGTTTTGCATGAAAAAATATCTGAGAATGTCACTTACGCTGTAGGTTTAATGGCTATGGTTTTATATGGTGTCGGCATGAGGTAGAACTTAATGCGTCTAATTCTCCATAGTACTTTTAGAGTTTGTGTACAGAAATGTAACACATAATGTATACTACTTGTTTCTGGTTGTACCAAAATGAATGGGCTAAGAGAAGATGCCTTTAGGTATCCTTCAAAACTTGAACTTATAATTAGCCAGATTATACGTTCCATGGAAGAGAAACTCTCTCGGGTAAACAGATGTAAGAGAATTAAGAGATATACAGGTGAATTCAAATTGCCGATGGGTTCTATCTTAGTTCTTTTCTATTTCTGCTGATGCTAGGCTGTTAAAGTCCAAATTAGATCATGAAAAAAGCTGAGTTTCTTCATACATATGATTCGACAAATGTGAACTGGATAAAACTTCTGATAAATTGTATCATAGAGAAAAACTGAAATATCATCGTGCAAGGCTTCTGTAACTGGTTTTAATGGTACCATCATAATCATTTGGTTAAATATCAAGAATTCTTCAAAAAAAATGATAGACCATCGGTGCTATTCGTGAATTTTAATCTGACTTATAGATTAATCAGGCACTAGGGAACTCTGTCGAGATTTTTAAAAAAAGAACGAAATTTAGCCCTTTTTATACTGAATGTAAGACTACAGATCTCAATAAATATGCCCCGTTCAAAGCATTTTCCGTGTATGGTTGACGTAATCAATATGCTGTGAGTTGTAATCGAGTGGTTTTGCTTCATTCTACGCCTGGTTTTCTTTCTAACCTAGTCCTAGTCCTAGTCCTAAGAATTGTATAACTTAATAATACTTAAATCAAATATATAAAAATGAATTGTCCCTACGGTTGTCTAATAGTTGGGAAACAAAAAATAATTGAATTATGTCGAATAGATGGGATTATAGAAAATGGGGTCTTGTTCTTAGCCATGGTTTATCCGGCTTCCAAAATGACAGGATCTCAGAATTTCTTTGATTTATCTACATCTTGTTCCAAGCTTTTTGCATGACTCATCTTGTCATCAAACTCTGTCAATGTTTGCAAAATCTCAGTGTAAAATAGGAAAATCAGATGTTACCATAAGCTAGCATTGAAACGACCACACTGACAATATGGTTACATGATAACTTGGCAGAGGTCTCGTTTACATTGCCAAATGAATTTCCAAACCCATTTTAGAGATACCCTAATCCTATATATATTATATATCTGTTCATAAGAAAAGAAACTTATGGACTCTAAAAGAAACAATTTAAATGATTTACTTTCCTTTGTGTTCCATTATTAATAGCTAGTGAAATGATATTCTTATTATGAATAGATCAATTCCATTTTGCTCAGTATTCCGTCCCCAATCCGACTTTGAAAAGTTGTGAGGACTCATTATGATATATGTAAAAACTCAAATCCATGAGCTGCCTTTAGTGAGACAAACCTTAAAACTTTTGAGTTGAAACGGACGATACATTTCAAGTCAGATGCAGTTCCAGTTTAGTCAAATGCTCATGTTTTCAGAACCATGAAAACAGCTCATGACTAAAAAGTCTTACGGTTGTTTCAAAAAAGCAATCCATTTAGCTTATTTTCGGAAAGAACATGAATTTAGATTGAAGGTGAGAAGAAGTCTTATGGCTTTTCCGTCATCACTTGCTGCTTGCTAACTTTACAATATCAAGAGAAAAACATGCAGTACTTAAAAATCACTAAATGTCTAATTTGATCAATAGAATTCGAGAATGAACTCCAGCAAATTAAATGCAATCAGTAATTTGTCCTAGCTAGTAGCAAGCTTTACATTTGGTCCAGCCTTCAGCACCAGCCTCATTCACTTTCCATGTTGCAGAATATCCTTTAATTCTTGAGGTCGACAAGGAAGACAAAGAACCCCCTTCTGCTGGAACCCGTATTCTTCCCAAGCCTGCTCCAGTAGACTCAGGAATGCAGGATTTGCTAAGTAGCCTAGCTCAATGACAAACCTCTGTGTTTCCCTTCCCTTAACTGCAAAGACTGTAAAAAATCCTTCCTTAACATCATCTGGCACTGTTGTTATGGACACGTCCAATTCTTCATCAAGCTCAACCTGGTTTACAGCTGTTGCTCTGGACGCTGAGACCCAGAATGCCTTTCGTAGTTTTCTAAAGAAAGGTGTAAACATTACTACAACCTCGTTTGCTTTCTGTTATAAATGTTCTTGTAATGAATCTTTTTAGTAAACTTTTTAAGAGTTTCTTTGGAATGTATGCTCTTTTTGCCAATGTCTGCAAGGAAATTTATACTGCTTTGAACCAGTGTGGAGCCACTTATAACAGCGTAACATATGTACTTTGTCCTATAGATCAACTTGGGTATAGGTTACACGAATTAATTGACGCGGAATACTATTGCTACTGTTATAACTTCACTTTCGCCTCATCGTTTTACTACCTTATTTCATAAAGCCATAAGGCGCTTCCTATAGTAAGGAACTTCGGTACTTTACAGAAGAGAAACTGCTGGCAAAGTGGCTAAAATTGATTGAGGTTAACATATGTACAGTTTGAAGTAAATATGCTACATGCCATGTAGATAATGTATCAGTGTTGAAAGCTTTGGCAGTAGTTTTAAAGTGCATTAACTTCAAATATCAGAGTAAGACTCAAAGAAATCTGTCAAGAAACCTACATTGTTATTAGCATGTATAAATAATGTTACAGAATTTTCTTTAGCAATAAGTTGTTTTACATGAATCTAAATGAACTTGATCACGATGATGTCATATTTCTTTTCTTCTTCTTCTTCCTCACACCATTCTCTTGATGGTTGATAAATCCATGTATAGACCAGGCAAGCAAGTTCGTCATTGGATGTAGAAAGATTTATAAAGTTTTCATTTTCGACTTACTGTTTCGTAGACCCTGCAGAAATATCTAACTAATCGAAATATCTAACTTATCATCAGCACTGACGACGGATGATTATGGAGCATTGATATGGACGAAAGGATAAGTGGATAAGAATGCTGGTCTTTGGAGGACGGCAATCTTGGTCCACAATTTTCATGCACCTTTCCGCTTACAATACCAGATACATTGTTGAACAGTTTCTCACAAGGATGATTCCTTCTCCTAATGCAGTTCCATTTTTGGGTTTTTGCAGAAAAATTTCCATTTTGACGAAGTGAAGTTTTCTAGTATCTTAATCCATATCTGGTTTGTTTACGAATTAGAATAATGAAATATATGATGAACATTCATGGTTTCTTAGGCAAAATCTTATTCACGTATACAGACAACAAATCATTGATTAGAAATTGCCCATGCCAATTAACTGTCAAAGTATCAGCTAAATATCATTGTAAGGGATGAAGCAGATGATTTATGAATAGCCAGACTCTATTTTACCAATAATGGCTTCCCACATGAACAGAAGGTGTTCAAGCCTCAACAGTTTTCTTTTTTTTTTTTTTAGCCTAGCAAAGTAGGATTTGCTGATAAAATTATCTAAACTCAGCTATGAATCAAAACCCAGATTAAATTATCATGATCAAATACATGGAACCCTTGTTTTTAAATGGCTTATGTTTCTGCAAAAGTTATAACAGTTCGGTCCTCCTTCAAGTATAAAGACAAAGCAAATAGTCTATTCACAGCAATTCAGTGTGGTGCTTTTTGTTCTTTTACTTTCTTATACATAGATTAAGTAAATGCTACGTTAATATTAAGTTTATTGAATAGTGATAAATTCCAAATGATAACGGTAAAGCAATCAGCTATAATACTAAGAAGAAGAATCATTATCCTAAAAGCTATTCCAGAGAGTATAGGAATAGTTTAACATGCCTAACTGCACCTAAAAACCAGCAATTATCTAATTATCATGGTGCTTTGCTGCCACCTTCTAAAATCTTCTGCAACTCTTCCGGTTGACAAGGGAGGACAAGGACTCCTTCCTGTTGGAATCCATATTCTTCTTTAGCCTGCTGCAAGAGCTCCAAGAATTCTGGGTTTCTTAGATACCTTAACTCCATGATAAACCTCTTCTGTTTTCCACATTTGGCTGTAATAACTGCGAATTGCCCGCCCTTCACATATTTTGGGACCATCTTTGTTTCTTCTAAATCTTCATCGAACTTAACAATATTGTGATCAGTCCCTCTTGATGGTAAGACTGATATGACTCTTAACAGCTTTTTGGTTAAAAGTCCAAGCATCACAAGCCCTGAATGGCGGTTTTCCCACTTCTGAATTGCCACAGACATTTCACAATATGGTTTTTAAAGTACTAATTTGAGACTTAAAAGAAACTCTCCGTACTAGATTTTGTTCTGTGACAAAATTGGAGACCTCTGAAAGAAATTTATACAAGAACGCTAAAGATTAGTGAAGATTGAAACTATAGGTGAACTTTCAGTAGGGGGGAAATTTTATATGGTCTGCATTTGCAACTTGCTGCCAAGTATCATTTAATGCGATCATTTATAGTCCCTTCAAACGCGGCATTCGAATGGAGGTGTTTGATTTTTTAGCTGAAAGCTTTGTAGTAGTGTTTGACTCAAAATTTCAGAGAGTTTTTCCAGCCTAGCCGTGTGGTGAGTTGTGATAACCATGGAGTAAATACTACATAACATGATGGGGCTTCCGATCTTATCTTTTCACACGAAGAAAGACATTTAGGTTCTAGTTTCGCATCTATGGCGGACAGATATTAAGACCAAAAATTGCCTTTCATCTCAAACATAATATTAAATTGATAAAAAATTTTAATAAAATTTTAATTTTTACAGAAAAAATTATGGTTTGATAATCTAATTAAAAAAAAATAAAACTTTTGTAATTTGAAAGTTAAGTTTTGAATCAAATAACTCTATCATCCTCCTATCTTTAAATTTTTATTATTTTAGATATATCTTTTTTTACATATCAATTATTAATAGTAGTTTTTTTACAGTAATGCTAAATACTTAAAAGTTGTTAGATCATTTGTTTTTATTACACCTGTTGATAGTCTTTCCGATGAGGACTGAAAGGCTCAAAATATCTGATAAAGTGGAGACTCGAAACACAAAAAAAAAGTTCAAAGTGGGGTCAGAATTTGAATTACGGGATACATTCTGATGTGTAAGTTAGCCAATGGATCTTTACAAAGAAGAAATCGCAGAGCAGGAAAGTATTTCGAGGAGAAAGGCTTGCTTACCTTGGGGGGCCTTTCGGCCCTTTATATGGTTGAATCCTTGATATAACTTTTGCCTTTGTTTAACCCTCACTGTCTTAAAGCTAACCATCACTGGCTTGAAGTTATTAGTTGTTAGGCCGATAATCTTTAAGCCGCATTTACAATGATATGTTGTGGTTGATCTTAGATAGGAAGAATAAGATTCAAATTGTATCTTTTAAAGATATCTAATCCATGATATTTCTATCGAGATGATTGGCAAGAAAATCTTGTACTTTCTTCGAGATATCTTTAGACATTTTGATTGTAGCGATCAAATAAACGTCTGATTATTATTGTAATAATAAAATCAAATCATTCAAACGATGTTCTGATGCTTCTCGTAGAGGAGAAGCTCATTTAAGCATCCCGGTCGCTTAAGGTATGCCAACACCTTTTAAACATATTTTTCTTAACTAAAATATTTTTAATCAATTTTTTTTTTCAACAGCAATAATAAACTACAGTTAAATTGGGTTGACCGCTGGTGGTTCATATGATGTCGGCAGTCAGTAACATATTGGACCAAAATTTCCGTAGTACTTCTAAGTTTGTGGAAAACAATGGGGAAGACCAACCACCACTGATTTTACGCATCTTTCTATCGATATTCAATTCAACAATATCTGAACTCACCGAGTAAGGAGCATACGCATGAATCGAAATTGCCCTTCGGTGACGCCCAGAAATTGTTTTATTACGTTTTAGGAAGACTAGCCAAATTGCATTCAATCGACTAGAAGCTTAACTTACATGCACATAGTGTCTGCATTTCTAACACAGCAAACGGTTCTTAAATTATCTTTATGTCCCATGCATTTAGAAGATAAAGCGTTTCTGGTTACCCTTCACTTTATAAATAAAAGTATAATTCACGTTAAAGTCAGAATTTCATCAAATTAATTTATATAATTATTTTTAAAAAATATATAAAATTTAATAAATTTACGATTAAATTTTAATACTTATAATATTTTTTATTCATAGGTTATAATTCTTTTATTAAAGAAAAACAAATGTATTTAGATTTTGATAAACATTAATTTTCCTGTTCTTTGAGTCATTGAATGAAACATGCATTTATGGAAAAAAAACCACCATGTTGTACTACCGTACGATGTCGCCGTCTTTGTCTGATGGTAGACAAACAAACATGCGTATAGTATAAATTGCCTGGGGGCCATTTAACAATTAATAAAGTATTGTCTGGTTTGTAGCCGTGAATATCTCTTTCGAAATGACTGAAGCTTTAGATTCAGGGTTGCCTTTTATCTACGTCATATCTACATACTGTTGCTCATTTCCTTTATTATTAGTAGTTCTGCATGATGCATCTCACTGCTATTTAGGAGACTTAGCTGTGCGAAAATGACATAACGGGGAAGTAAACAAATCGAATGTTGACGGAAAAGGCTGCAGATTTGAGATGCTCACTTCATAACTTGCCTAGAAACCAGTTTGAAGATAGCCTATCTAATACAGTTTGAAATTCAAATACAGCAGTAGGACCTTTTCCCGCTAATTTAAACCTTAATTGATGTTTTGATTTAACCTGATGTCAAAACTTTCGAATTTCAATCTTGAGAATTGATTTTCCCTCTAAGATTGCTTCAGTCAGTGCCTTATTATCAATCAAGTTGCCCATTGTTTCTCTAATCCTTCTTTAGCTTGCAACTTTCTTTTACACCCGAGTCAATATACTGCAAACTCATTAATCATGAATCATTAATCCAACTTGCACGTGTCAAAGTGCCTTGTATCTTAAATATGATAGTTGAATCATTTCCTATTAACTTAAACTTTTGAGATAATTAATCACCCAACTTGTCAACTTAAATAGATGACTCCACAAGAATTGATGTAAATTTCCCTGAATTTTAACCAGGAGCATCTCCGAACTTTAAAAAGTTGAGGAAATCTAATGAAATATACAAATGTCTGACTCCGATCTACGTTATTGGAATTAGTTGCAGAGCTGTACCATATGGCCCTCATCAAAGCTCTCATGGTTATTCTTCCCAGGAAGCTGATTTAGCTCTTTTTTAAAAAAATAAATAAATAATGTTATGCATCTTAAGCAAAGCCCAACTTGAACATAAAATCACAAAAAATCCAAAATTCAGTAGATATGGGATAATACCACTTAATAGATAGCAAACAAATAAATACATATGTCAAGATCTCGCCGAGATCATTGAACCCCCAAAATATAGGCTCATGTTAAATGTTATAACCTTACGCTGTGTAAAACGTAACTTCACTTATAACATGCTTGCAAAATATCAGAAAGACTGAAATAAGACAACTATGGCACCATGGCTTAATGCACGTGGATGACAATATTCTATAATGAACCTTCTACCACCACAGTCACGTTAGATTGGCGATCCCTAAGCACCTCAGACAATTGAAAAAAGAAATGCTCATGTAGTTTAATGGAACCACATTAAACATTTTCTCGAACAGAAGAAATCATCATAATTAACAGACAATAGAGATAAAGAAATCCAGTATGATACAGATTATCACAGGAATGAACAGAACAACTAAATGCAGGAAAGAAACAAGTAAAATAGTAATCTCCTTTTCGTGGCTCAAATAGTACACAACATACAACATGCTAGAAGCATTTAAGTACAATACCTCGGAAAATCGGAAGAATGGAGCTTTGAGGCCCACAAGGACTGTAAGCACTCCCAACTTGTGCAAACTGAAATTCCTCTATAGCCTGTTCTTACGACTTCAAAAACGATTGATGAGCTAGATGATAGAGTTTAAGCATCCTCTGAGTGTTAGGATACCAGTTAGATGAACCACTATACAATTGACTAGAACAATCAAAATAAAACATAAACATGCATGTTTTGTAATGAAGCAACCATCCAGCAAAAAGATCAAAGTCAATTTAGCAATAACAGGGTGGCACGGATCATCAAAATGTCAGTTCAGTTCAATGAAGATCTTGTTTGGTAAACAGAAATTCATTTTCTTATGTATAGCTCCAAGAGATACAAAATTCAAATTAAATGGAAAAGGATCATAAATCATACTTAAGAACCAATTAACATGGATACTACTTAACCGTCACTCGGCTATTTTATTCCTCACAGAAAAGATTATACATAATAAATATTATATAGAATGGGGTGACCTCTTTACATGTAGTATCATCAAACTGTTGGCTTCTTCTCAAATCCAGTGCCAGGATCATCATCGGAAGGGAAAACCTGAATGCTGGTAACCATGGCAGCCGGTGGACCACGACGGCACCTCTGCTCCATTTCCTGAACAGTGTCTGGGCTCCCAGAGAAAAGAGCTTCCACTGAACCATTCCTTCTGTTTCTAACCCAACCTTTCAAGCCCAGTTGAATAGCATTCTCTATTGTCCAGTTCCTATAAAACACACCCTGAACCCTACCCTTTATTACAACCCGTACCTGCATCATAAAAATCCTCAATTCATTAAAATTAATACACAGAGAGATTAAAAAACCCAAATTGCACAATAAAAAATCAAGATGTTCATTACTTGCACAAAGTTAGCCGTTATCAAAAACTAATAGGTGACTTAAAACCCTAATTAGCACAAACTTAATCAATCAGTACCATATAAAGAAATTCAAATACCTAAAAATGCACCAACAAATCTGAGGAAATAAAAAAATGCACTGTCAAATATATACAAAAGAGACTAAGTTATTAGTATATATAGACTTCTAAATTTTCAAGTACCTAAATTGCACAATCAAACATGTTTATTATTTACAAGAAACAACCAAAACCCATTATCTTACTGCTGTTTAATCTCTCATTCAAGATAGAACTACAACAGTATCGCTCAAAATTAACATAAATTTCAAGGGAAATAATCAGTCCATCACAAAAACCTAAACAGTCTATGAATGGTTAAAAAAATTCCTTCTTTTTTACTCATTATATAACACTCTCACTAAAGCAAATTCTCATGCAAAACAATCAAAAGACAATATTTACATCTATCATTAATAGATAATCAGACTAACCTTTAAATGAAAAATTCAACCTTGAAATCTACGGCTTATAAAAGGAATCAATTTTTTTCCCCCAAAAAGCCAACATTCAAAACAATTAGAGTACTTCATAAAAAAAGAGGCAGAGAGACTCACCGTTTTGGTTTGGGAAGGCTGAGAGGAGTCACCAGCAGCTTGAGGAGCGGCCATAAAGTTAAAAGAGATGGGAGAGGATGAAAACTATGTGGGAACAAAGAAGAAAGAGTAGGGTGAGAAAGAGTAAAACGAAAGCAAAGCGGAAGAAAAAGATGAAGAGAAGTAGAGATAGAATTAGAGAGAGAGGTGAATCAACGAGCAAAACAAATATTTGCATTTTAGGACCGTCTTTCTGGGGTAATTAAGAAAATGAAGATTGTTGGCGTTCCGGGATACGAGGAATCTGATGCTTGTTTGATGACTGATTAAGGCTAAAGATGGTGTCAGTGCTTGGGCTGATTCCCATTTTGGTTTTGACCTTTTAAACATTTGGATTTTATAGGCGGTGAGAGCCTGAAGAAATTCTTTCAGGTTTCATAGCTTTCCTCTTTATGGGTATTTTATTACGCTAAAATATATATTTGTCAATTAAAAATAAAAAACAAATAAATAATTAAACCAAATAAAACGTCCTTAGGAATATAAAATAATATAATTCTCCTTAATAGTTTTACTAAGGGTTAGTTAACAAGTATTCTTAATCACTTTCTAAAATCAATTAATACATTATTTGCAATACAAATATCAAACACAAAAATTAATAATTTTATTGAATATTTTTAATGTAATCTACTAAGTTATATATAATAACTTTAAACAGTTATTAGTAAAATCTTTTATGAGTTATCGAATAGTGAAATAGAATGTTAAAAAAATCATTAATTATTTGTTTTTTTTTTTTTGGGAAGCAATTTTGGCTTATAGATTCGTCTAAAAGATAAAACGAATTTCCCACATTAAAATTTTGAGAATCACAAACATCCAGAGTAAGCTCTTATATTATATAAGTAGGGCCAAGAAATGGAAGGCTTAAGACTTTTGGGAGGCTTTATATTTTACTACTTACTAAACTGAATTTGCAATTGAGCTCTATTGATTCACTATTTAAAAGTTGCAATTTATTTTGGTTTTAAATGAATAATTTCCAAATCATTTTTATATGTTCTAAGAACAAAAAAAAAACTTAATTTTAAAGTTTTCTCTTTGTTTTTTTCCTCTGAAGAAACGAATTCAATCGTATTGTTAAGTCCTAATAGCTCACCTTTTCTTTATTTAATCTTAAGGAATGATCATTCTATATTTTAATATGATAATATTCAATATATTTTATATTTTTCATTATTGGAATGATTATATTTTTATAATTTGATAATTATATTCAAATATACGTAGAATATAGATATTACTTAGAAAAATTAAGACTCTTAAGATAATAAAGGGAACCTTATGTATAGAAAGAAAGCATCCAAAGTAGAGAGACTGACTCATATAGCTTAAGTATTAAGCTGATATGCTCTATAAACAAAGAAAAAAATGGGAAACATACCTTCTAAGTAAGAAAGTGTGAGTAGAGCAGCTTCAGAATTATGGGCAAAGAAGGTCCAAAAGGATGTAAACAATGTCTGAACACATGGCGAAGAGTAGGACCAGAAAGAAGAATACTAGGGTTACGCGAAAGAGAAGGACAAAGAGGATAACAGCAATGATGGATTGGAAGAAGAACAAGATTGGTGAATCTGAGATCAGCATTCTTTTTTTTTTATTATTATTATTATTACCACCCTTCGTTTACAAGCTTTTTAATGCTTAAAAGGCAGAAAGATTACGAAGTTCTTGAAGTTTCTAGGGTTCCCTAGTTTATGGCCCAATGTAATCAGTTCTTAAATAACTCTTTCTGAAGCTTCTCAACAATTCTTTGCCAAAAACAAATAAATAAATAAATAACGACAGCCAATCTATGCTCCACATCTGGGGAATCTTCTAAAGCAAAAAACGAATTGCTATTCTTTTTTTCCTCAATCTGATTTGATTCTTATCAGTCGCTTTTGTTCACAAATCAGTCAAGTATGTAAGAGTATAGGACTCAAACTGCAACCGTTAACCGTGTTTTCTGGAACTGGAATGAGATCTATATATATATATATATATACTTATCCCGGATGTTTTTGACAGATCCATTCTTTAATTTATAAGTATAAAATCCATACTATCTCAGACCATCTCTAGTCTTAAACAATTTGCATTTACTGAAAAGACGCATTCCAGAATCCCGAAGCAATATGTTGCAATTCACACCCCATTTTCAAACGTAAACCTCAACTTCTTACGAGCCCAAGAAAAGAGATTTTTGTGAACAAAGACCCAATACCAAAACCCCTAAAAAACTTGGGCCAACTTAGTTTAAGATGAAAAGGTCATCTGACAGCCTAGAAAAGACTCTTTAAATCTGATTTTTATGAGCCCAAGAAAACCCGAAATTGGATTGCGGCTGGCGGCTGCTGACGGTGGGTTGCCGCACGATTGTCAATTTTTCATTGTGTCAAAGGTTTTTATTATTTTCTCTCCTCTTTCTGGCTAAAGTTCGCAAATGGGGCAAAGCTTATCCAAAGTCTTGAGAAAGTCAAAAACTTATCAAACAAAGACATGGTTTTGTTTCCTCCTACAAGAAATTCCAGATTCAAAGCTTTGGTTGAATACACAAATGCACGTTTTTGTCGAGAGTAGAATATTTGGCCAAAAGGTTAGACCGAAGAGAATTTGAATTGGAATGCACGTGGGTTGGGTTGACAATTGAAACCAGTTCTCATTAAACAATTATTTTTTCAAGAAACCCATGTTGAGAAAATGAACATTTTAAGCTTTTTTAATAAGTAAAAATATAACAGAAAAAAATGAATTTAAATTTAATTTAATTAGTTTTTATAATTATTTTTAAAATATTATATTCAATAAGTTGAAATTTAAATTTTTGAACCTATATTAATCCTTCAGCTATCTTCTGACTACTATTTAAAAAAGAAAAAAAAAAGATATTGAGCAACGAATTCAAAGGAATGACCATGGACTATAAGGTATATATGGACTAAATCAATCCTTCTGTAAGAGAAAATTCTCCTATTGTTTTTAGGAGTAATAGACCTACTAACAACCTTATTTGTAAAATAAAGAACATGAACCTTAATTTGTACTAAACTAATCTATCATTAACTTATATATTGGTTGAAGATCAATGAAGTATGTTTAGGATAAAGTTTCTGACTATTATTTTTTGTCTATGTTTTCTCAATACATTTATCAATATCATTAATATATATAAAACTCACTTATAAATTATCAGAGTCAAATTTATGAATGATAATTAAAATTGTATTAGATAATAATAGATGAAAAAATAATAAAAAGGATCTCAACTTGTTCGCTTAGTTCTTTAATAAAACAAATACCATAAAATCCAACATTGGACTGCCACTCTTATTAGTTATTTATTGAAGATTTTGTTTTAATTTGAAAGTTTATACAGCCTCAAATTATATATAATAGGTTAAACAAATAAAGAAATTTTTATTATTAAAAATCAAATTAATCAATCAAACTAATTAAATTAAAAATTATGGTTATTTTTAACTTTAATTATGACGTTGAATTAATAAGAAGTGAAGTTCGACCAATCAACTTTTCTATTTAATTAAGTTTTTAATCGGTCAAATCAATTTTGGAGTTCAATTTTTTTTAATCTTTTTTACGTTCAAACAACAAGAATTGAACATTTTTATCTTCTCGGTAAAAAACTCACCTTTAATAATGACTTTTGCTAAAATTTCATTTCAAACAAATAAAGAAATTTGATTAAATCTATTAGTCGAATCAAATTTGAAATTTAATTCAGTTATTTTATATAATCAATTAATATTTAATAAATTTAAAATTTAAATATTAACATTTATAATTTTTTTTTTACTTTTAAACTATGATTTTTTTATAAAATATATATTAATTAAATTAAAAATCAACACCGTTATCGATTCAATCCTCAGTTTAATTTTTTTTAATCATAAAAAAAATATTGATAGAAAATACGTTCAAACTTTCATTTTACTTGGGCCAAAATTGTTAAATATGAAACCAAAATGTTATTTTTTGGGTTGTCAAATGCAAGCCATAAAATCTATATTAAATATTAAAAGAAATCTTTTCCTCTCCTTAATTAGGGAAAAAAAGGCTACCTAAACTTCGCGCTCTAGGCTATTGATATGTTTATAGGTCAAACCTAATTATGTTTGTCCGAATAAAATTTTATCGTTAATTTATTAAATTTTAATATAAGTCAAATAAGATTAAAATTTTTATTTTATTACTAAAAATATTAATAATATTATATTAAATTTAAATAAAATATTTTATATAAATAATAAATATATTAAATTAATTTAAATTATTAAATATTTAAATTTAATTCTATTTAAACTAAATAAATAATTCGTGAACCAGTCTTATTAGTCTTCAAATTTGGAATTGGAAAATGAAGAAAAAAAACGAAAGGAGGAAGAAAGGGGGGGTAGGTGAATGAAGGAAAAAGGGTAAGTCGCATTTAAGCGTGCAATTTCAAACTCCAACAAGGCGCCATGTTATAACCGACGTGGAATGGGACCCAGTAGTCCCCTTCATGTCCGGTGGCTACATTTCTGACATCTCACCATCCAACCCCTTCTCTCTCCATCACAGTCATAGTCATATCCCACGATTATCATCATCAATATTAATAAAAAATTGAATATTCATCGTGTACCCAAATCCAAACCCTTTTCAAACGCCCCCTCCCCAAAATCAATTCGTGTTATGTATGTATGTGAAATATGCATGATGGGGAACATGATGACGCTGCTGCCGATGTTGATAACCCTTATCAGCATCATCATCATCACCGTCGACATTCTAGTTCTATAAAAAGTGAGGGAGGGGTCCAACTTTTCTCTCCCTAGAGATGCAAAGTTGGAGCTGAGTCAGAAAATTAGGACTCTTATTCATTACTCACCTTCCTCTTCCTCCTGTCTTAATTTCAGTTTTTCTATGTTATATGTTTTATTAGCCGATTTTTTTATGCATCAAATTATTTAATTTAAATTAGATCGAATCTTAAATAAAATTTTAAATTTAAATTAATTTTATTTAAATTATTATTTATTTAGTAAAAATATTTAATTTTTAATTTAATTATAAAATATATAAATATTAATATAAAAATATATTTTTTTAAAATTTAATATTTTTAAATAATAAATATTATTCATCAAATCCAACTTGTCAAGTTGGTCTTTAAAAGCAAAATTTTTGTTACCCAAATCTGATTGGATCATACTTGTAAACAAATGTAATTATTAATAATACTTATCGATTAATCCATCTCTATAGGTAAGGTTTTTTCCCTAACATACATTAAATTTCGTTGTCATCTTCTTATTATTCCCAAATTGGGTTATCCTAAAACCATATCAATTTCTTAATAATCTATTAAGATCAATAATAATAGTCCATAATGTCACCTTGGAGGAGGCCACCAATCAAAATCTTGTTAAATTTTTAGAATTTTGACGTCAAATTAAACTCTTTTACTTGGCTCGAGAAACATGATTTTAATCACCAAAACTTACGAATAACTATGTTCTAACTAATTGCCATATACTATGGACACATCATTCGTTTTATGCTCATTGTATTAATCAATCAATTAAACTTATTGTTGTCTATATTTGTTGTGTTTTTTTATAATAATTAATAAGAGAATTTATAAAATAAAAACGATTAAGGGCTTCGGAATTGGTGTTTCGACACATACTCCAACGTTCAATTTAGTTTTATTCAATAATTAAAAGAAAAGTTAAATAAACAGATTTAAGAGCTAAAAAAATGCCCTCAAGAACTTAACGCACGCAATTAGATATAAATATCATTTCCCTATTTGATAATTATTTATCATTATCCTTTTTTATATATATTAGAAAAGGAATGTGAAAAATCATTGAATTAAGGAATCTTGAAATACCCATTGCCCTACTCCCCCTAGTAAATTAAGGAAACGACTTTAAATTAATCGGATATTTTGTTTATATAAAAGCCCCCTTTGACTTCCATTGTTAATTAGCAACTTTAATCACAAGAGATCAGATCCGTGATTAGTTTAAAACTCAGTTGAATCTACTGTAATAACTACAAATGCTCTTCAATTAAAATGACTCCTGGCGTAGGATTTCACCAAAGATTTGATACACAATTTTCTTTTCTACAATGAAATGATTTTTTTTTAAAAAAAAATAATTCTCATCATGAGATTACATTAATGAATATTTATTTTATCATAAAGTTTTTGATCATTACTTACTGACTATAATATCATATGATATGATATATACATATAGGAGGGTTCACTGTCTGTCACACAAGGGTGCATGCAATTAAATGAAGCAAAAAATCCAACTTTAATATGAGTCTGCCTCACATGATGTGCTGCTGATAAAATTAGATTAACTGATAGTTAATGTGTCATTACCATAGAATTAATGAAATAATGAATTTTGTCATTTCTTTTGGAAAGCATGGTTCATACGTTTATCATCCATCCATCAGATTCAAATTGATCTGCTTTTTAGAAGCTTCCTAATGAAATTATTTTCAAAAAATTGCTGCTGCATGTTAATGCACTGAAGAATTAGAATACAAGTTAATTTAATTAATTAATAAACTTTTTGCAAATAGTCAATAGATTGAACTGCAGCACAATAAAAGGGATTTTTTTTTAAATCAGAATTTAATTCAGTCGGTTCTTATCATCACTCTAAAAATAAAAAAAAATTAAAAAATTTAAGATTCGAATATTTTTAATTTTTCTTAATTCTCAAAGTTATGACCTCTTTTGTAAAA
>JBBYHO010000022.1:1417953-1436317 GCA_038382025.1 Adansonia gregorii | reverse complement strand
ACCCCCACCTTCATATGTGCTCACCTACTATAAAAATGCTGAAGTTCCTCTTTACTTTTTCTAGAAACTCACCCTTAGTGAAAATTTTACATTGCGCAACAGTGCTCAAACCTGACAGTTAGTTGTTGAACTAAACACATGGATCTAAAGTTTTAAGATTGATTTTGATGTTAGTAGAATTCTGGAGCTGGTTTACATGATGCACATGTGATGGTATTGGGAGGTTCCTTATCCATTTCCTTGTTATCAAGTTTAACATTTTTCTTTTCATAGGCTGAGCAGAACTTATTTCTTCCATCATTACTTTCTTCAAGAGAATTGGAATCACGGAAGCAGATGTTGGCTTTAAGGTTTCAAGCCGAAAGGTGTGATCATTTTGTCCTTGCATGAAATGGAGCATTTGACGTCTTTTATGACTTTTTTGACTACATTAATCGTCCTACTTCAAGTGTTACAGACTTACAGTTGCAAAAGTTGTATTCTGTGATTCGTTTCTTCCATGCAGTATATCTACTCTATATGGAAGCACAACTAGCGCTCATTGTCCATTGTTGATTTTGTTTTGTGAGTTTTTTAACTCATACCTAATTCACAGGTCTTGCAAGAAGTTTTGAGATGCTACTCAGTACCTGAAAACTTGTTTGGCAAGGTTTGCATTATCATAGACAAGGTTAGTCGATTAAAGTTCAGTATTTATGATTTCCATAGTACAAAGTTTTGTTCTCTTAGTCATTACTTATATACTAGCTCTTTGCAACTGGTAACACCTTCTGGTCTTTGGTTTTTCCTTTTCCTTTTTTCTTTTGCAATGGCTGGATATACATATGTTCCTTTCTTTCTTTATGCTTTTGTTAATTAATTATGTTTCGTTGTTCTTGAAATAGATTGAAAAGATTCCTCTGGATGAGATTAAGAGAGAGTTGAACACTACTGGGTTATCAGAAGATGCTATTGAGGAACTATTGCAAGTCCTTTCGATAAAATCATTGACAAAATTGGAAGGTTGATTTTTCCGAATGTTATTTGATATTATTTTCTCTTGTCAAAGAAAAAGCTAGACACTCTCCCCTCTCCTCTCCCAAAATAAAATAAGGAAAAAAGATAGAAAGACATGGCAGGGTAAAAAGCAAACTAGTCCCAAGTTACTCTAGATCAAGGGAGTTTAAACAAACGTCATTCCAGGTTTCAGTTTTTTCTGCATTGCCTTAATATAGTTGAGTTGTCAGCTAATGGTCTAGTTGACCTTTCATGTGTCTCTGATTTTGTCATATTTCAAGGAATGGTGTATGTATAACTTCTGGCTAATATTGGCTTAAGATGAAGCCATTTCTTGTGGGTGGGCTAGCTTCATTGTTTCTATTTTCGATAATGATTCATATAAGCATTAGGCGAAAACTTGAAAAAGTATCACCATCTCAAACAAAGATTTAAAAGGATTAATGGCTGCAGGATCTTGGCAAATGGCTACCCAATGTTCAGTTCTCTTGCGATTGTAGCAGATACTTAAAATTAGATCATTGCCTTCAGATTCCCTCAAACAATTTTCGGTGTCCATGTTAAAAGCTTCAAATAAAAATCCGACCGCAAACCATTCATTTTTTCTCAAGATATCTGATGATCTTTTGTGGATAACTTACTCTAAATTAATTTGTTTTCCCTAAGAAGGTAATAGCTGTAATCCTAGTTTTGTGTTTAACATATTCTTTTGTAAATGTAGAGATACTTGGAGGTGCTGGGGAAGCTATTGCTGACTTGAAACAACTGTTCTCACTTGCTGAGAAGTTTGATTATTCTGAGTGGCTTCAGTTTGATGCATCTGTTGTTCGTGGCCTTGCCTACTACACTGGTATCGTGTTTGAGGTTAGATTTATGATAAATTTTGTCCTTTGTTGACACAGAGTCTGGGCACTTAATAAAACTGAATTTAAAAAGGCCTTTCATGTTTACTTCTCGAATGCTACTTGTGAGGGACTAATGACATACATGATCATAGAGCAGCACCCTGCCCTTTGAAAGAAATGATCGCCAAACTGCACTGCCTGTGTCAATAACATCAGGTCTGCCTATGAGCATATAGGACCTTTATTTGCCAGTGGCCTGTATTGTAGAATACTAGGATTTAAGCACGAGAAGTCTTTTGGGGTATTACTCTATTTTAATCTTTCAATTATTGATTTATTTCATGAAAATTGTCTAGCTTATTACACTATTTCAGAAAGATGTATCTGTTTTCTTTCCACTTTCTGAACTTTCAGTGTGACATTTTCAGGGTTTTGATAAAGAAGGAAAGCTGAGAGCTATTTGTGGTGGTGGGCGATATGATCAATTAATTTCTACTTTTGGTGGGGATGATGTCCCGGCTTGTGGCTTTGGGTTTGGTGATGCTGTCATCATGGAAGTAAGTTAAAGCCTAGAACCAAGTAATTCATGATTATGTTGTATGCAAACAGGTTTGATAATACATTAATCCGTCAATTATGGATCATTATGGTAGGATAAGTAATGTTATGTGTTATTTTGCTAACATCCTGTCACACTTTTTTGCTTCATTTGATAACTATATTCTCTTTATTGTCGTTGGTTGATGTGCTTTCAAATTTCTTTTATGGATATTCTTTTTGCCTTTTGGTTGTGCTTCTATGCATGTGCTCGTGGCTCTTTGGGCATAATTCTGGTTCAAAGTTGCTTAAGGGAAAGGGACTGCTGCCAGATCTCGGCCATGAAGTAGACAACATTGTTTGTGCTCTGGATCATGATCTTCAGGGAGTAGCTGCTACAGTTGCTACTAAACTCAGGGGAACAGGCCAAAGTGTTGACTTAGTCTTGGAGAGCAAACAACTCAAATGGTACTAATACGAATGATATCCTTCAAGATACTAAATTTTCATGGAGTTCTCGATCAATTTCTTTCATGCTTTGACTTGTAACCTGTATTTTTATTTAATTCTCTTTTAGGGTTTTCAAATGAGCTGCACGCACAAATGCACAAAGACTAATATTGGTAGGAAATACTGAGTGGGAAAAGGGTATGGTTGGTGTAAAAATCCTTTCTTCTGGTGAGCAATATGAGATTAAGCTGGATGAACTAGAGTGAAAAATATGCCTTATTTGGCAGTAATTTATGTTGCTCATGCTTAATTGATATGTCTCATTTTTGTCGATTCAATTATTTCTCTCCTTTATGTGCTTCTGACTCCTGTGTTTTTTTTTTCAGATATTACTGTAATCTGTTTATTTAGAAAAGCTGAAATGAGAGAGTTTGACTAGATTAATGAAAATAAACTTAAGGAAGCGTAGATTTTAGCTACTATCTGTTACAATCATGTGGTTGATCCAATATTTACTTGTGTTTTGTATGTAATTAATTAATTAGCATTATAGGGTACGTTTGTTGCTTTTTAAGGCAATATCTATCAATTTTTTTTCGGCTTTGCATCCAATTTCAGATGTCTCCCGAATTCCACTATGAAGAAGGCCATGGCTTGCAGTGACAGGTACAAGAAAAAGAAAAAAAAGATTTTTCTCATATAACCACATCATAAATTGCACAATATAGCATAAAAATTCCCATTCCCAGTTCCAAGACATGCACTCTGTAAAATGGAAAGGTCAAAAGTTTGCCATGTACATAATAGCAAGATATTAATACGTAGCAACTATGTTATCCGGACTTGGGTGAGTTTTTTTATGCAGGTACGTTTTTTATACAAGTATCAACAATTTTATTTAAAAATTTTTTTATATATTTGGGGGATTATACTTTCATACTCATATTTGAATGTGTAAAATATGGTGTGACAAGTTTACTTTTTTTTTTTTTTTGTAAATTTTCAGCTCTTAAAGTTTAAGTTGCTCTTCAGGAAAAAGAACACTGGCGGGGATGAAATCTCTTAAAGATTGACACTCTCTGCATCATTATTGAGTTAGTTTAAGGGATTTTTCCTTGGAATTAATTCAAGTTAATTTAGTTGGTTGCAACGGTGGGTCAGTAACTGACTTCACAAAAAAGATAGATTTCTTTGGTCATCTTCCTAAAGAGATTGACATCGATATGCTTTGAAAGTGCTTGGAACTTCACCACTGCCAGAAAAATGGAAGAGACCTCCGAAGAAAATCTTAATCAGGTTCGAAATCTGAATCAAAGATCCCCACAAACCCACAGTCTTTGACATGTTGCTTTTTTAAACCATCTTAAAAGCACCAGCTTGTAGTCATTCTTTTTGATCCTAGTTTGAAGATATCCATGGTTCTCCAAGTTATGATCTTGATTTAAAGATTGATTAAAAGGGCTGATTTGATTAATTTTAATATAGAGTATGATTAATTTACCCTTAAAACTTCATTGATGGAATCATCAAGAACTTGAAATATGGGACGATGGGATGGCTGTGACAGCCTGGAAAGAGCCTTGTACACCTGCAAAAACTGAGTAGTCATTTACTTCGAAGTGCACAGATATCTTCACGTTTTCACACATCTCTGAAGATTTCCCAAAATAGATGAAATCAAAGCCACCTAATTCAGACAAGGTTTGCCAACTGCAAGCGGAGGCTTTCGACTGTAAGTTGCTTTATGCAATATATTGATGGCTAATCACTTGTTTGAATGTTTTTTTTTTTTTTTGGCACATCCCTATCATTAGTTTCTAGTTTTTGCTATGCTTTCATGGTAAAGTTTTGAGACAAATAATGTTCACTTTGTTCTTGCTGTCCACATAATGAAAACAAATAATTCGTTTCATTTTAACTAATATATGTTATAGATCTGCTTAGACAATGAAATTTCAAAGGAAAGAAATGTCTATAGCTTCAATACTTGGCATGACAAATCAAACTTAATGGTCTTAAATGCAGCATACGTGAGCAAACACGTAACTGTCCAGATTCAATCTTTTAAAAGGCCGTAATTGAGTAGGAATCATGTTTTCGAAGAACCCTTTTTTTTTTTAATGACACGATAAATAATTTAAATATGATATGAATATATGAATGTGTAAAAAATTATATAACATAAATTATTAATATGTTAAAATTTATAAAAAATAATATATAAAGGGTTGGTATTTGATCTAGTAGTACTATATAAATCTATTTATTATGAATGAATCATAATATGACACCCTATTAATAAACAAATAAAAATCTTAAAAATATGTATAATAATTACATTTTAATAAATGGTATGATATGGTTCATTTTCAATAGAAAATTAAATTAAATACAATTATGATATGTAAATATAAAATAAATATAAGATGAATATACGAAATATATATTTGATTTACTTTTATCTAATGTTGGCTGTCCTGTTCAGATTGTTGTAATTGATAGAAGAAAAGGTTAACCAAACAGAAGACTTGACCCCACTCCCAACATTCATGTGGGAACAAAATATATAAAAAAAAAAGAAGAAGAAAAGTTAAGGAGAAGCTTCAGATTTTCACGCCTGTCTGGTTCTTTGATTTTCTTGTGAAAAACAATGAGGAATGAAAATCTCGGTGCCCCCACTTTCATTGTTTCAATCATCAATGGTTACTCCACAGCGTAAAGTACTCTCAGTTTCAATATTCCAATTTCCAACCTTTTTTTTATCAGCACTATGCTTTTCGTGAAGTCGAAGTTTCCTACAAAGTGAATTTTTTTTTTTGCCCTGAATGAAATTGAATATATTCATTGCTTTTAACCAGCAAGAACATAGGCAGAGCCCCCAACATACAAAGAATTTATGGATGTTGGTTCGAATCAAAGATCAACAAATTAATTAGATAATGAAATCCAATTTTTATTTTTTATTAAGAAAAAAAATGTAATGAAAATCTTCTTCTTTTTTTTTTTTTTTTTTTGTGTTCCAACGTGAAATTGCCAACTATCTTTCTTTTTCTTTTTTCTTTTTTTCTCTTAGTTGCCTTCAACGTTTTTCAATAATCAAGACAAGATATGTACTAAAAAATAAATAAATAAATAACTGAAGATAAGGTAAATCACAATGGTTTGGCCTAGGATCCCCTTCAGCCACCTTTGGGCACAGGTGGAAAAAGCTGTTGATACGTCAACTTTTGATGAGCAATACTATACAGCATTTAGGTCGATTATATCGTCAGTACAATTTTAATATCTAATTATTTAAAATTTTTATTTTTACTATTAAAATTATAATTTTATAATCCAAATAAATAAAAAAACCCCAGATTTTGATATTTTTATAATATAAAATTTGACTGAATATAAAATAATTTTATTATTTTTATACATTTAAATTTTTATTATTTTATATATATTTTTAATATTTTTAATTAATCAAAAAAAATTTTTAACATTTTTTAAACTTCATTTTGTCTACCCAACTTTTTCAGCTAAAATTTTTTCAACAACCATACTTAACTAACCTCAAACAAGGGGGAAGAAAAAAACTTTTTAATTAAATGCAACCACTACCTGAATCCAAGACATTGAGTTAAGAACCATAACAAACTTTGTTGAAATCAATGAAATGACTATTCTAAATTCAATTCAACCAAATTCTGGTAATTGCAGTTTTCCTATCTTAACCTTTTGCTACTTTCCATGCCAAAATTCTTACAATGTAAGAACTTGACACTTTCCAACTTGTGTCCAGTCAAAGCCAAATCTAAAACATGAAAGTAGACTGATTTTCTGTTTAAAATATCAGCTCAACTTAATTAAAGTATTATATTTCTATTAGATTAATTAAAGTTTAGTATAATAAATTTTAATCTAATTGTTTATGCATAAAAAATTATCTAAATTATCGTTAGTGAAATTTTTAAATTTTATAAATAAAATTAATTATATAGCACATACCCTTTAAAGTATTTTAAAAGTATTTCGTTCCGATGCATTAACGGTAATAGAAAATATAACTAGGGTTAAAATTATATATACTTTATTTTTTAAAAAATATTAAAAAATAGCCTAAATAATGTGTTACCCCTACGAAGTCTAAAAAAAAACTTCACTAAACGGATGGGATAATTTCTTTATTAAAAAACTAAAAAATAAAATACGTTAAAATCTTTTAGCTTAATTTATGAAATTAAAAAATTTCAATACCATTGAATGAATTCATATACACAATTTTTTTTTTCAAAGAAGTACAAATATTTATAGGCTTTGGATTAAAACTCTTTGAGTGAACAATAATTGGAGGGCATTGAGTTAGGTAAAATTGTTAATAACAACTTTGATTTTGGTTGTTGAAGTACAAAAATTTTAGTTGGCAGAAGTAAACTAACATCTATTCCTTAAACCTAAGATTTGGGCCTTTGGACCAGTCCATTCAAAATCCCACCTTTATTCCCCCTGCCCAATCACCACTCAAAAATAAAGAAAAACAAAAAATAAAAAACCAAACCCTTACAAAAATAAGATTTTCCCTCTTCTCTACAATCTTCACAGGTCTCACAAGTCTTGAAACCTCCTTTGGCTCCATTCTACATTTGCCATAATAAAAATCCCTCTTTCCTTTCAAAGTTCAATTTTTTTTTCCCTTGCAGCAATAGAATCAGACAGATAGAATACATAATATTCTTTTAGTTTGGTTCCAAGCTATTACTGATTGTCGTCATTAATTTCTTTTAATGTCAAGTACCCACTTTTCTTTAAGGTCAGTTTTCTTCTGGGTTTCTTTCAAGCCCCCAAATTTTGACTGAATTTTTAATTTTTAATTTTGGGTTTTGTTTTTCTAGGTATGGTAACTGGTAGTAACCATATTCAAAACCATAACCACCAAGAAAATGGGGAGAAAAATCCAGCTAAGGGAGGAGCTTCTAGGTCGTGGGGCACGACCGTTTCAGGTCAATCCGTTTCGACTAGTGGTAGTGTTGGCTCTCCCTCGAGCCGGAGTGAGCAAGCTACGGCTACACCAGCTAGTGAGAATACTTTTCTAAGATTGAACCATCTCGAGATTCACGGAGATGATGCTGGATCTCAGGGTGCTGTTGGGTGAGTTGCTTTTTTTTTTTTGGGCACCCTTTTAGCTTGAATTTATGATAATTCTGTTTGATGCTTGATATAATTGTGGTTTTTTAAAGAAAAGGGATGAGGATTTAGGGTAGATCAAAGAAAATTCTTGAATTGTTCTATCATGATATAAATCTGTATTTGTTTATGCTTTAATTTGGTAAATATTATCGCATTAGGCTATAATTCAACATTGTTTATGGGCTAAAGCGGCAAAGATTGTTTCAATTGGTCAATTTTTTGATTATTAGGTGCCTGCATTTAGGTTGTCCATGGCTTTTTATCCTGGACTACCAAAAAAATAATGCAGTTGTTAGCTGGTCATACTATGTTATTATAATGGTAGAGTATTCCATGAATTTAACTGATTGCCGATTTCATTTGCAGTAGTAAAAAGAAGAAGAGAGGTCAACGTGCGGTTGGAGGTGATAAGAGTGGCAGAGGACTCCGCCAATTTAGCATGAAAGGTTTTGGTTCCTCTTTTCCATTTTCTTGACCTTTGAAAGTTTGTGATCTGTGGTTAAGAGCAGATTGCACTAAAAGCTCAATCAGATGTGGTTTCATGTGAAAAATGCACTACATGTGCTTGTTGTTCTGCCACGAATATTGTAGACGAGTTAGCAGTTGTGGCTTAACTAACTGTTTTCTTGTTTTGAACTGTCTTTGGTTTCATCCAGTTTGCGAAAAAGTGGAAAGCAAGGGAAGAACCACATACAATGAGGTCAGGTGGTTTCTGAAAGTCATTCTTTTATTCATTCATGTTTGTTGTTTCTATTAAACTTATTAACGTTCATTGCTTTAGTGCTTTTGGCTGTGTGTATATGGTCTATCTGTTTTGGCAAAGTGACCTGAATTTTCCCTGAATTCATTCTTTCAATGTTATATGATAAAGCTTAATTTCTTTTTCTTTGATATTGCATTAAGGGATTAGATATATGGATTCTTGGGTAACCATGGTCGAAACAAGTTGTGTGTTTGTTTCTTCTTGTGGCTCAGGGTTTACGTGCCTTAACTCTTAATCGCAAAGCTATGATACTAAGATATCGGATTTTTGTTATATCACTCCAAAATTACCCTGTAGAATGCTTTTAATGGAGTAGACCTTGCAAATTGATATCATGGTGATTCCTTTCTCATCAACAGTGTTATTCCACTCTGATTGCTTGGCATGTATATCTTATGAATATGTAGTTTTTGTTATTTTAAGCATCAACCAAGTTCCATTATGGATACACAATTCTTTTATCCTTTCAAACTTTCAAGCAGAACGGTACTGTTTCTCTTTTCAAATTGACATCATATGGTTATGTGATTCATAAATGCAAGTTTTTCCCTCTTATGCTAGCGACCACTCGCTTGCCTATGAAGCTGTGTCTTCCTTTCCTAACATTTCAAAGATTTGGAAAATTACTTCCTTGTCTGCTTATGGGAGTTGGACGTTTCACACTGCTTCTTTCCTGGCTTGGCAATGGTCATTGGTTGCTCTATCTTTTACCTATTAACACTTTATTTTTTTGAAGGCCATGTCTTTATCTGAGAGTGAAAGTTATTTCAGGTAGCAGATGAACTTGTAGCTGAATTTGCTGATCCTGGCAGTAGTGTAGCATCACCAGATCAGGTTTGCAATTCTTTGCCTGTGCCAATATTATATTCCTTGATCTGTACATTTTCATCTTTTACCCTAAAAGAGTGAAATTAACGGCATTGAACCTACCTTTGTTCCTTTAATCTAACAGCAACAGTATGATGAGAAAAACATCCGCCGAAGGGTTTATGATGCCCTGAATGTTCTAATGGCAATGGATATTATATCTAAGGATAAAAAGGAAATACAGTGGAAGGGACTTCCTCGTACTAGCTTGAGTGATATTGAAGAATTAAAGGTGGCAATACAGCTTCCATTTTTGTGTCTTTTTATGTTAAGTGCAGTTATCTGCCTTAACTGTTAAGGACCTAATATTGAGCTTACCAAGCTTTTCAAATTGTAAACAGACCGAACGGCTTGGACTGAGAAATAAGATTGATAAAAAAGCTGCCTATTTACGTGAATTGGAGGAACAGGTAAGAATCGCACACTTTTCAATTTCATATGTTTGTAAAATCGCTTTCTGCATGCAATTAGGTTGAGAGTTTTCTTTTTTGCTATTCATCAAGTTGCTGCATTTAGAGAGAGAGAGAGAGAGAGAGATGTTTGAGGACATCAAATTTCACTTGCTCTCGCTTTGTTTTCTAGCATTTGATCATGTATTTGATTTGCTCTCAGTTTGTAGGTCTTCAGAATTTGATACAACGAAATGAGCAGCTATACAGCTCAGGAAATGCTCCCAGTGGGGGCGTGGCTTTGCCTTTTATCCTAGTGCAGGTTTGTTATCTTCTCAAATCTCTCAATTTTTTAAGCAATTAAAGAAATTTATTTGGAACAGCGTCGGTGTGGCTAGTAGGCTATCACATAGCATGAACGTACGGAATGGGTACAAAGTGTGGTTTTTAGTTATTTGGAATCTTCTATTAATCCTGCGGTGTCTTAATTTCTCTTCTTTTCTCTTTTTCCCCTTGTCATGTGGAAATTGTAGACACGTCCTCATGCAACTGTTGAGGTAGAAATATCAGAAGATATGCAGCTGGTGCATTTTGACTTCAATAGGTAAGCTTTTTAAGAGGTAATCATAACTTGCAGCAATTCAACAGCGTTTGGGGTATTTTGAGTCATTATCACCTAGTGTAGGACAGGTTTATTGTCTCATGTTGATAAACCATGGAATGCCAAAGAGAGAAACAAGGGGCTAGTCCAGGTAGAGGGGTAAATTCAATCGTTGATAGCAACCTTCACTGGACAAGCGACAATTGAGACCAAATGCTAAAATCATCTTTTGATTCATTGATTACCTTTTTTTTTTTCTGTTCCTTTTCTTCTTATTGTGTTCTATTTTACAGCACTCCATTTGAGCTCCATGATGACAATTATGTTCTGAAGGCGATGAAATTCTGTGGAAGACCACAGAGTGATGAAATGGCACACAATTTTTCCGCAGATGGTGAAGGTTCTAGCATGTCTGCACTTTACCAACAACAGATACTTCCTCCTCCAATGACAAGCACGCCGAGTAGGCCTTCTACATCTCCGCCTCTTCCTGGAATATTGAAAGCACGTGTTAAGCATGAACATTGACAGTTGAGTTTCATGCTGACCACCAAGAGATATAATCTACTTGTACATTGTGTAAAGTAATTTGCCAGAAGTGTGCCCTATAAGGTCATCATTACTTCATAATATGTTACCTCAGATTAAGCCTGAGTAGTCTGTTTGCTTGAGGGCTTTTTAGGGGTTATCTATCTTGGCAAGTCTTCAGCTTTTGCATCATAATTTGCTCATGTGATTTTTTTTAATACTATTTTCCCTTGTTATTCCCCCCCCCTCCCCGCTGTAGTAGAAATTAGCTGTATTTGTATTGGACCATAGAGATTGTTCTCTGCATAAAGAATCATAGAATCAACTAGTTTTTATAATTTCTTTTTGCCCTATTAGTTTTGTTTTGAATTATTTAATCAGTTTTACTATGAAGATAATCCATTTGATGAATTATTGCAATAAAAATTTTATATTAATAGATTTAATTTCAAATACGAAATCCAAACCTTGCTAATTTATTGTAAAAAGAACATATTTGATCCATGCATTCTGGTAAAGTAGGATTGAAATGGTATTCATGAGAATAAAATGAGGGTGAACAGAACAGAAAATTTTTCTTAAAAGAGTAGTACTACAGATCTTTTTAATACAAAAATCATTATAGTTTGAAAAAAAAAAAAAAAAGAGGTTGCATTACACTTTGTTATCGTTGGGATTAAAAGGATTTAAATTTTAAATTTGTTAATTGTTACTTTTTCTTAATATTAAAATTTAATTCTAAATTTGTTGAATTTAAATTTTAAATTTGTTAATTATTACTTTTTTTTTTAATATTAAAATTTAATTCTAAATTTATGGAATTATTTTTTAAATAATTTCATGAATTAATTTAAATCTTAGATTTGATTTTTCAGAGTTTGACATTTATTGTATTATTACATTGCATTTATATCAGTCACTGCGCAAGAAAAGTGATAGAAGGACCCATTCAGCTCCAGGGTTGAGCTGGAGAATGCCATCATTCCATCATTTATTGTTAGCTCTCATTGGCTGGCGGTGATTCTCAAATTGTCCAAAAATATTTATCCACATGCCCACGCACCACCACCCACCGCCATCATCTCTATCTCCACCTGCTGCTTGTCTCTTCCATACTAACCCTGGTAGTATATACAAAACTCATGAAAATTTCCAGACCCATCATACACTTAAAAGATGCCATTATGTTTAAGTTTACAACATAGTTAATGACATAATATTCCCCCCGCTCCCCCCCCCTTTTATTGATGATATGTTATATCAGGTTTGGCTTCTCTTGATTATTTTTATATATTATTATCCAATACTATAAGTTTAATCATCATTAAAACATATGATTTTCACAATTTATGAATTAATTATACATGTAAATGGTGATGATTGATGTATTAAAAAGTAATGGACAAAAAAAAAAGGTAAAATCTCAGCCCGTGATTTATCTAATCTCATTCTTAACCAGCTCAGTCACTTTAAGTGTGGTCTTTGCCCCAATAGACCAAGATTGGGGGTTGGCTATGGCATATCCTTCGGTCTATATGTGCAAAATCAATTATTAAACATGAAAAGTGGTCCTACATTTTGTTTCAAGCAACGCAAACTTCCAAAATCTTTCAATGAAAATGCCAAAAAACCCTTCCAGATTTGTTTCTAGCGATGGTACGTGCCCGATTGTAGGCATCACACTCGTATTTTAGTATCGTAGTATGTGACAACAAAACAAATGCTTTGCAATCCAACCCCTCCCCCTCACCCCCCACCTTTTTTCTTTTTCCTTAGTACAATATTGGCACAGAACAAGAGTTGCTCGTGGGCATTCCAGCCGGTTCAACAAACCCTACTCGAACTGACCAGATTTAAGTTTTGTTTTTTATTATTTGAGTCGTTTGATCTAATCCTAAATTATTATTTATTTAATAAAATTCCTCCCCCTCACCCCCCACCTTTTTTCTTTTTCCTTAGTACAATATTGGCACAGAACAAGAGTTGCTCGTGGGCATTCCAGCCGGTTCAACAAACCCTACTCGAACTGACCAGATTTAAGTTTTGTTTTTTATTATTTGAGTCGTTTGATCTAATCCTAAATTATTATTTATTTAATAAAATAATAAATTTTTATTTAAATTTAATTATAAAAATATATAAATATTAATTTAAAAGGTTTGTTTTAATATTTTTAAAAATAATTCGAATTTATGAGTCGAGTTGTGTTGAAATTTAAATAAAAAATTCAAAAATTTTCTAGCCATGATCTGACTTAATTTATAAACTTCTCTATTGAAAAATTATAAAATATCAAAGAAAATATTATTAACTCAAATTAAAATTTAATTAATTTATATAATTATTTTTAAAAAAATAAGATTTAATAAATTCGAAATTCTACTCTCTTCTTTCTTCCTGATCTCTTACCACTTACCGACCAAAAAAAGCACCATTTGAACCAAAAAATACCAGGCAGCCCTAGCCCAAGTGGCATCCAAAAGTTGGGCTGAGAGAGTGATATTAGATGGCGAAGATGCATGGTGGTGATGCAGCATCCCTGATTGGCTTGTTTCTATGAAGTCCCACGTGCTTCAACAAACGCACCACATGGATTCACAGTGCACTACCTTGATTAAGTATCAAAGCCGACAGTTTGTTAAAAAGCAAAAGCCGAAAACCCCTATTTATAGCGAAAAAAGCCCACGACTTTCCTAGCATATATCTCCAAGTTCACAACTTCTCAAAACCTTGAAACTTTGTTCATTCATCAGCTTGATCATTTCATATCGGCGCTGATGTTCCAGTCCAGGGCCGGTTGGGTTTTTCAAATCAGCCTGCTGCTAGCTAGCCACATTCTGCCAGTATCCAATCCAAGAGTTCTTTAATCTATCTGCATTTGCGCCTGCACCTCTCCTAGAGCTTTCCAGCTTCGGCAGGCAGCAGGAGATTTCATGAAAAATCTCCATGCTGGAAACTTTTTTGTTGGTTGGGCTGTGAGAGAGAGAGAGAGAGGTGCAGTTGCAGGTGCAGACAAATGGGCTCTTGGCTCTTTAGTTTTTATCTGTCTTTTTATTTTTCAGTAATTTTGGTGGTGCAGATGGAAGTTATAATGACTTTACCCGTATTCATGTTTCATATCTGAGGTAAAACAAATGATTTCATCTGTACACACTTTTTATTGTGCTCGTTAATCACAGAACTTATGATGTCAAATGATAAAATATCTACTTCTATAACACATATACTCTCATAGCCATAGAACATTTCATTAACACAAACACACACCTATATTTATAATGCAACTCATGTATGAGTGTGTGTATATATACACACACATACGTAGAGGGAGTATAAAATATGTACATACATGTGTGTATCTTGCTTGTTTCAAGTCTTGCTCGTACAATATATATACATGTAAAGATCTACTTATATTAGTGTTTTATACTAAACATTTTTGGGAGGTCATAAAATGAGAATAGAGAAAGTGAGTGTAGATGTTGGGACTTCAATTCTAAACTTGTTACATATCACCTTTCAAGAATGGCTACATGTACATCGAATTTTAAATAAATTAAAATTTTTAATTATTTGCTTGATGTAAAAAAAAAAATGATGAATTGAATTTTCTGCTTAAGAAAATATTTTTCTTAATTTGCAGGTTTCTAATTAAAAACCACTAAGTTTGTCTAGGTTGGCTTCTTATGCTAAGAATCAAGGACCAAAAGAGCTGTTTAACATTGCTCTTTGAAATTGGTTTACATATGTTTAAATTTTAAAGATCATTTTCTTGCCAAACTTAAATTATGCTGCCTTTGGCATTACTTGGGTCGATACATAATTTTATTTATTTATAACTGCTTTGGTTGTCTTAGCAAGCGATTAAATTAAGAAATAAATTGATGAACATTTTTCAAAATAAAGAGTGGAGTAATGATCGAAGAAAAAAAATATTAGCCATTGCAGAAACATGTTCACGTGTTAAGTTATTTAGGAGGTTTATCCAAATTTTGAAAGAATTTGGATAAAATATTTAAACTTAAAAAATGAACTTAGCAAATAAATGACATTTGTTTAAAAAAAAATAGGCTGAACTTTGGCTCAACATCCGAACTCGATCCAATCCGTTTTTCAATTATATATTATAATATTTTTTATATATTATGTAGTATATATTATATATAAAGATTAAATACATATAATATTATAATATAAACATTAAAAAATATATTAAGTTATCCACATTTAAAAACTTAATAAAAAAAATACTAAAGATTAAATAAAAAGCATGTTTATAAATTTTTTTTTAAAAAAATATGATTAAATTTAAGTAAATTTTGATTACATATTTACTATTATAAACTGGCTCAACGGTGCCAAAATTTAGGTGATTATTACCCTTAGGGAGCCTTTATCACGTGGTTGAGTTGAGCCCAACAATGGAAGTGCAATTAAACTTTGTAGTACTATATTTTAATTAATTGAATAAATTACACATAAGGATAAAGTTAGCAAGTATTTTTTTAACTCCAAAAAAAGAAAATCTAATTTTCTATGTAATAACAAAAATAATCTTCACAATTAATTTTTTTTATCTTGTTTTCATTAATGACATATATATCTAGAATGAAAATAAAAGTGAACTTCTAAAGAATATTAGAACTTAAGCTTGAGTTGAATCTAAAGTTCATATTTCAAACAAGACTTTACAAGTATAAATAATGCCGTGGTATTAATACTTAATTTCATGCTTAAGCTTGTCAAAACTTATTCTGATTTGATTCATGGCCATTTCTAATTATAACAAAACGTTTTGATTAAATCTTTATACAAATTATAAGTTGCATTTTCACTATCTACAATTTTCATTTAAAAATAAAACTAGTATTTTCCATTTTCGTTTCTTAGACGTTTGATGATAGATGACAGATTTTCCATTTCCTTCTTTCTATATTTGTGTAATATAATTTTGAATAATACACATTCAAATATAAGTGTGAGAATAAAAACTTAAAAAAAATAAAAAATACTCATATCAAACACGTATATGTATCTAATACTAACATTAATCGGAATAACGTAACTTGCAGTTAGCATATCTAAACAAAGGAAATGATTTTTATTTTTCTTTCCTGTATTGTTTATATCTTATAAGGTAGTAAGCAATATAATGTGGATGAAAATAGTGAGGAGTACCAGATATCATACATTATCTCTAGCGGTGCCGTGAACAGGCCTTGTTTCTTCCAGTAGGGTTTACACTTGACAATGAAAAAAATGCTCGTCATTGCCACTATTTCCTCCTATTCGATGTGGTTATTGATTCGTCCACAACTCCTGATACACCGTTTATTTCTTGCTTGAAGAATGCTTGTTGTTATGGTCCTGCATTAGATCTTTTCTTCATTGTTGTTATCTTAGCGGTATTGAACGTGAAGCACTTATAGGTAATATGGGTTTGTGACTTACGATATGCATATCCAAGTTAGAAAATAGAAATGCGACAACATGTTCCATTTTTTTTCCTTGAAAGATAACAAGAATAACTTGTTCTGGATGGTTCGGAATTATGGCATGTAAGCTTGTTTGTTGGCTACCTATGTTGTTTTAACTTCAGTGTTGAATAAAGACACGAAGGTTTTCTGCGCCTCTAGAGATCGAAGCTGCCTACATAGTCCATACTTTCATGATGCCCATATAGACAGGAATAGTTATAGTTAATATCGTCAGATGTTGGGCTGGCATTTGTTGCCTTCAAATGAATTCAATTTGTTGGATAGAAGGATAGGTGGACGCTTCAAGCCCTCTTTCCTTCCTAGTGGAGCATTATCTGATCTGTTTCAGTTTTTCGCGTGCCCTCTAGTGTTGGAAACAGCAGTTTAAATCATGGGCTTGCCTCCAAATAGACTGGACATCAACAGCCCTGTCTTCTTTGTTAGGTCTAAATCTAATCCAGCAATAATTTGTCAAGTAGTGAGGCAACGAAAGGCATATAAGCTCCACCAACAAATTGGAAAACTTAAGACTGTTGAAATCCACTGCTTTCAAGTTTTGATTTATGTGCTCTCTTTTGAATACATGGTTGAGGCCTTTGGCGTCTCCTGTTTGCAATTATCCTAACCTACCAATACCCTGGATTATTCAAAAACATCAATATATTTGCAATGGTAATATTGCAGAGCCATGAAAGAAGAGGGTATTCAAAAACATCAATATGTTCGAGATAAGCCCTTGTCTCTCCAATTGTTTTTAGTCCTTTACCATTTCCAATATAGACAAAGGAACAAGAGTTGCATTTCAGTACTTTGCTTTGCAGTGTGTCATCTTCCAATATTACCCCCAATTTTCCCAAGAAGTTAAAAAAGCCTCTCAGCACTAGAAAACAAAGCCCCCCCCCCCAATCAATGGCTCTCTGGCCACTAACATCCTTACATATTTCCCTTTAACAAAACAAAAGAGATTAGGTTGAGGGCTCCACATGTTCTTATAGTATTCCCCATGAGAGATGAAGAGTCCATGAAAACCAACACCATCATCTCTCTGTCATTTTCCCCTGTCCAATACTTAGGGCTGAAGCTTGATTTTCAATCTTTCCATAATCTTTTCCTATATCGTTCCCTCTTTTCGGTCTCTGTCTGTTTCTTCTTTTTTACCCTTTTGGTTTTATTTCCAGTTGCTTACTCTTAAAAAAGAATGGATTCATTGCACATGTATCAACCAGCATGTTAACTTCAAAATCATTTTTTTTTTTGTTTCCCCATTGGATGTCTCAATAATATTTATATAACCCAAGTGAGATCCAGGATAGGATAGGATGAATTCCATAATTTCCAATGAATGCCGATCTTCTTAAAAGTCTGGATTGTGATGGATGGAAATGCCAAACCTGTCATTTCTTCTTTAAGGTCTTCAACCACAGACCCCCATTGAAAATTATCCTTGGGCCATTGCTACATGATCAAACTTGTGAAATCAATTGAGTTCTAACATGCATCGAAGATAATCTTTTGTCCTTGTATATGTACTAGATTCCGTGCAAGATTTGACAGCTAAATTAACGTTTGATTTGCTTTTACACGCTTTCCCACCCTAACCAAGAGTGACTGCGTGAATTTAATAGGTTAAATTTTGGATTAGCCTTATCCTCCTCCTTCCTTGAAATTAGAGTTGATAAACAAACTTAATTTGGTTCGAGTATGGAAACATAACAGTAATATATTTCTATCAATCCCAA
>JBBYHO010000022.1:1383659-1400273 GCA_038382025.1 Adansonia gregorii | reverse complement strand
TTTGAAATGGGTAATTTCATCCTTGTAATTTTGAAAATATAGTAAATAATGAAAATTCTTGATGGTGTTAAATGAAATTCGTTTAAATGATGACATGATTTTTTTAAAAAAATTTGAAAATGTCATACGTGATATAAAAAAGATGCTGATGTGTGAAATGTTGAAGTGAAATTAAAAACTATAACGAACAAGTTTACACCCAAAACATATTAGATTTAATAAATTGATGCAATCAGTTAAATAGATTTCATTTAATACTATTAAGAATTTATTTATTTGTTAAAAGTACGAGAATGAAATTACTCATTCCAATAATAAAAAAGTAAATTACTGTTTTTGGATATAACAAAAGAACCATAGAAAGTTTTTTTACCTTGAATATGAATATCATTCAACCATTCATTTATATATAATATGCTACAGAGATTTCACATGTTAATCCATTAGATTACTATCTTGCAAATTGGACTTATTTATAATCATTCCATAAAGAAATAGTGAGTAAAACGTGGGATGATAGCCATCCATTATTTGATTTTTTTTTGCTTTAGATTATTTAGCATTAATTTTTCATGTCAAGATGTCTAGAGAGCCAAATTAATTTGACACAACAACCCAAGAAAAAAAAGGAAATTCGATAATCCTAGTTAATTGTCGGTAGTCGACGCCCTTTTTTAACGCTGGAACTGTTTATTTCTTCATATAATTGAGAATTTTACTTTTAGTTGTTGGAAAAAGTTAGGCTGCCTTTGTCCATAGAAGATCTTCAATGATATTCTAGCTCTCTGGAAGTTCCTCACTATATGCCTTTACTTTAATAGAAAAAAAAAATTGTTTATAATTTAAGAAAGGGTTCTTGAAAGATTCAAATGTCAAATGTGAAAGCACTAGAAAAGATAATATATATTACATGCACACATATAAAACCTGCATATGCATGCTAGTTATGTTAGGACAATTTGGAAAGTAAGGTTACATCAAAGCTCAATCTCGTGATTTATCAACAAGATTAAAATGTACGATTCTTACCTTCCAAACAAAAATAATAATAAAAGGAAGCATGATTGGATTTGTTAGATTATTTCCTGTAAGTTTGCTTGCATGATAATTATAAACATTGGGTTATCATCTTTTTTACGGAAAAAAAATGCTTTTCTTTTCTTTTCTTTTTTTTTCGTTTTTTGAATGTGGGTTTCCATGGCTCATGCAAAAATATATGGAGCTTATATTTTCATATTTTTAGATTTTTTTTAACATTAATTTTTTAACAAATAAATATTATTTATATAAAAAATTACGATTTAAGAATAAGAAAAAGATTACAAATAATGAATTATTTTTTTTTGTCCTTTTGCTCCAATTATTATTGCCTGATTAGTCATCTTGAAGCTTTAGTGCATGATTGACGATTTAATTAAACCTTGTGAAAGGGACCTAAATAAGCTATGCTTTGTTTAGCAATAACTTAATAGGAGGTTGAAAATTCATGCTCACTTACTAAGTAACATCCAAAAGCAAATAATGAAATCAATTATTTATATATTTGTTGAATCTAAAATTTCCACAAGATAAATTAAAATTTCATGGATCAGTAGGTGCCAAACCTTTTGACCTTTTTTACACACCACTAGAAGGGAAAAAAAAACATTCCTAGAAACTCTTTCCAGATTTCTTTAAAACCCAAGTAATTTTTTTTTTCTTAAAATAAATAATGCCTATAGCTGGCAAAACCCCTTAAATCTAACCTAATTGGCAGAAAGAAAGTTACAACAATGGTGATAAAAGGTCAATGGATTCAGCTTTTCAATGTATAATATATACTTTGCTTGTCTGTTTCTCATATGGAAGAAGAATAAAATATCCAACTCTCTTTGATTTAAATAAAACAACTAAACTCATTAGCCAAAATAATTGATAAATCTTCAAAGTATTAATTTTCAAAATTTATATTTGGTGCATTGATCGTATACATATTTCTATATTATTAATAAATCAATTCATAATATCATTTTATTAAATATTTTAAAAAATAAATATAATTATATTATTTAATTTATCAACAACGTATAAATTTATCCGATAAATCGTATCATTTTGGAGCTTTTTGGACTGTTCCCTATGACTGTAGACCAATTTGCATTTTTTTTTTATGTGAAACATTGAAATATTCCTTGGTTACATCCATGTTGAGTTTGTTTATATTTTCTTTCTTTTTAAAAAATCAAAGCCTTTGTTTTTTTTTTTTTGGCCCCTCCCATACTGCACCAATCCTAATCAATTGGGTAATCAATTATTGAAGCCTGCCTCACATGTGTCATGCTGCTTATTGTCAACCCAATTAAAATAAAAAAAAATTAATTAATTTCAACATTATGTTTTGCTAACTACGAAATGATAAATGTGATGAATCAAATTCATCTCTTCTTATATAATCGAAAATTATTGATAGTCTTATTTTGGGAAGCGAAATTGATGAGCTCAAAGGAACAGTAAGTGGAAGGTAAGGTTGGACCTGATAGGCATGGAAAGGGATTAGGAAATCTTAGATTTCGGCTTTTGAGACGTATTATGATATTTAAGTTGATAAAAAATTTAATAAATTTTTATAAAATAAAAAAATTTATTTAAATCAATATTTAATTATTTTTATATTTAATTATTAATATTTTAAAATTCGATAAATGTAAAACCAAGTGTGTGTTTGAGACGAGCCAAATCTCTGGCAAGTTGAAGTCAGGCACTGCTGGACTCCAAAGAAATCAACTATTTTTTTAGATAATAAATAATAATATGCTTTTGTCTTCAATCATTATAGGCTCAAAAATCATGCACTGCCGGTTCAGTAGCCTGTAATATAATGGTACGTGTAACATCCTATTTTAACATATTTTAGGCAAAAATATATATAATACATATCAATTTTGGCTTAATGTGGCTACAGTTAATAAAATATTAATTAATTGTGCTTAATACATAAAAACTGACAGATTTGTTTAAGAAAGACTGATATTAGGATTAACATCAAGTCAATTTTAGATCTTGAGGGATAATATCCACAAAGTTCCAAAGTCCCTAACCTTGTGCTTGACTGGATTCAAAGTTAATCAATGAAAATTACATTATAGAAATGGGAAATTGATTAAAAATTGAATTAAAGAAATTTTAAGCTTAGTTTTCAAGTTTGGTCCTTGAAAAAAATGATAGCTTCTGACTAGTTTCCATGAAATTTAATGTTTTTATTACTGAATATTGCAGTTAAAAAAACAAAGGAACTCTGGCTATTAGCAAATTACATCATTTCCCAAAAAGAAATGCAGAAAGGGAAGACCTTTTTTTAACATCTGATTTTACACACTGTCATAGTCAGTATGGATAGTACAAACTTTAATGATCTGCCTTGTTTTCATCAAAAACCAAAGCTGTTACAGCTACTGGGCTACTAATTAGCTGATTAATTTCTTCAATCCCATAATCTAATGGTGTTTCACCCAACAATCCAATATTTGATGACTTCTGATCAGACCGTCCATCATCACCATTTGATGCCATGATCAGCAGCTTCTGGCTTTCATCAGCTTCACTGTAGAAACCATAACTTTGCATGCCAATCTGTTGGTCACCATTGCTGCACTCTAATTCTTTGTTGTTGCTGCAACTCCCATCTGAAGAACTACAACTAGCTTCACCTACAAACATCTGGAGACCATTATTATTATTATTATTATTATCCGGAAGCTGATGATAATTCTGGATTTGACCAAATAAACTCTCCTGGGGTTGAAGAACTGATGATGGTGATGCAGCACTTATACAAGAAGCACTACTGTTTGAAAAACGTGAGGAATATGATACATCAAAGCATGATGAAAAAGATCTAGCTGGTGTTTGGTAAGTGTTGTTGCTGCAATTGTAGAGTAATGTTGATGATGCTGATGATAAAGAAGGTGAGGGTGATGGGGATGAAGGTGAAGGTGAAGAATATGATTGAAGAAGAGATGAGAAGCTAGCGTGATGAAACTGATGATGTGGTTTCTGAGGAACCATCCCAAAAAGTTTCTTCTTCAGCTTTGTGTTCCAGTAGTTCTTGATATCATTGTCAGTCCTGCCTGGTAACTGAGCTGCTATAATTGACCACCTGTGGTAATTTCATGATGTGATCATTAAAGTCCCCATTAGAAGAAATTCAAGTGAGCTGCTTATGAAACTCTATATTAAACACTTCAGAAACTAAACACGGCATGCACGGACAGAATCACAGAAAATATATCTAAAACTATCATATTCTTGAAATCTGCAAGTTTTTTCCTCGAAAGAGCGAAAGGAAAAAAGAAGTTTGTTCATGCTTGGTTAATCTCGCAGGAAAGAACAATGTTCAGATCATCTTAAGTCAAGTTTAAGTATTGAAAGACAGACATTAGTTGAGAAAAGACAGGGTGATTAATACCTGCTACCAATGCTTGCAAAGAGAGTGCAGATAATCCTATCTTCATCATCAGAGAATTCTCCATGTTTAATATTAGGCCTGAGATAGTTAAGCCATCTCAATCTGCAACTTTTCCCACATCTCCTAAGACCTAAATACCAAAAAAAAAAAAAACATATCAAGATCACAAACAAAAACTGTTTGATAATATACGATCAGTTTCAGCTACCATCTTCCTTCAAACTCATCAGGAAAAAAAAGGTTGATAATTACCAGCTTTTTGTGGAAGAGCAATCCAGTTCCCACCAGTTCCATGTTTCTCGATGTACTCTTTCAGCTTGGCATCTTCTTCAGGTGACCAAGGTCCTTTCTTCACATTAGCCTTGTCACAGCAAGGAGCCCTTCCCATCTTTTTTAATCTTATATCTTTCCGGTATTTGAAAACCAGAGCTCCTTCAAAACTATACAACAGCAAGCAACCTTCTTTCAAAACTATGGTGGTGAGAGGCTGACGATGGTGCCAAAATCTTTGTTCCCAAAGAGAAGACTTTCCTGCATTTGGTTCTGGGGGGCACAGAGGATGACATTAATATAGGAAGAGAGAGGGATATAAAAAACAGAAGTCAAAAGACAGGCCTTGTGTTTTCAATCATCCTGTTCATTGATAAGCTGAGAGAAGTTTCCATCATAAATTACTCGGGACTAAAACAAGACACTTTCCTCTCTAACAGGCCCGTATGATAAAAATAGACTTGGTCTCTCTCTTCTTTCCCCACTAAAAAAAGAATCCAAAGTCTGCTCCCTGAGGAAATATTGAACTTATGTTTAATTTTATTTATATATTTAGAATATTATATTTTTATTAAAAGAGTTTAGGTAATATGTAAATATTTGTATATTTCAATTAAATTTAATTTGAATTGAACTCGAGATTAAAATTTTATTTTATTATTTAAAATAATATTAAAAAATTTAAAAATAATTTTTATATTAATATTTATAATTAAATTTAAATAAAAATAATTTTTATTACTCAAACAACCCCAACACAAATTATAAAATCTTTTACTCAATCCCAACCCAATATGGCTGGATTTGTCATCAAATTTAATCTTCACATCTATATTTAAATATATGATAAATATAAATGTCGCATGTAAATATTTCAAAAAATAAAAAAATTTAAATTAAATAAATAATGATATATAATTTGCATTGAAAAGCATAACTTATAGTTTATTATTTATTTTAAAATATTCTTAGGCGTAGTCGTAGGGCTGCCATTATCATTTTGTCAAATGTGGACAACCCAATTGATTAATTTACCATCCATGACATGAATTTTCATAAATTTAAAATAAGTGTGTACCTTTCAAATTCATAGACTAATTTAGATTTCTTTTAGTTAATTAATGAGATTGGACCTCTCTATAATTAAAGTAGCATGCTATGAGTATATGCTATATTGTATTTGCATAAAATCATCAAATACGATTTGTATAATTAAAAGACAAAGGAAACGAGGCTAAAATTTCAAAATCAAGTTTGGAAGAGATATTATACATAAATTTTATATATGTACCTTTCTTGGTAAAAGTTCTGTTGCATGGTATGTATGAGTGTATGTGTATATAATAAAAAAATTATAGATATTTATATTTTAATTTTAATTTTATAAATATTACTTTTTTAAAATTGACGATATGAACTTTAATGCAATAAATTATATATTTTATATATATGAGAGATGTAAAAGAATCGAGTTAGGTTGAGCACTTAAAAGCTCAAGTTTGACTTGGAAAAAAAAACTACCCAAGCTTATCCTATATATTTAGACGAATTAAATTTAAAGCTTAGACTTATTTAAAAATATTAAACTTAAACTTAGCATGTTTAACCTATTTATACTTTGATTATTTTATTTTTTTATTGGATCTTCCCTTGAAGTATTTTTTTTAAAGTTTATTAGTACAGTATTTAATAGATATTTTTAAATTAGAAGATGAAGTGAAGGAATAAGATGACCCATTAACCAAAATGGAAGATGAAATTCTTGACGATGATGATAGAATTTTTTGAGAAAGTTGCTGCTCACTCATTTAACTAGTGTAAATGTTTTAAAATAGGAAGAAAGTAAGAGACTCTTTGAAAATTTGAGGGAGATAAATAGTAGATCGTAATAAATAAAACTTTATTTAATTATAATTTATTAAGTAGTACCAATAAATAAGTTATCTATTCTTAAATTAATAAATAAAGAAATATAAATATTTAAATAAATATATATATATATACATACAATCTATTTAAAAGCTTTTAATATCAAGCCTATAAAGTTTAAGCTTGGCTCATTTATATAATGGAATTCGAATTTAAGCTCTAACTTTTTCATTTTTTTAAATAAACAAGTTTGATCAAAAATTTAATGAGTCAAGTTTGAATAATTTACAAATAATTTAACTCATTTATACCTTAGACGAGCCTCGTTTGCAAAAAGTTTTGAATTTTATTAAAAAAAGAAATAAAAGAAAAATCTTCAATCGGGTCAAACACAGTTTTGACAAACAAGTAGGGGCTAATCTAATAAAACCTTCCATGCCAAGTATTATGAATTTCGAAAATTTTCATTTAGATCAATTAATTAACGCCCTAATCTTGGACCGCACTAAAGAAATTTATGGCCACAAATGGTACTTATTCACATGCATCAATTAATAGACATTATTCGCAACTTAAATAAACCTAAAACTTAAATCAATTAATATTCAATAAATCATAAAATTTACATCTCAATATTTATAATTATTTTTTTATTTTCATAATAAGATTTGTTTGTTTTGTATAAAAATCAAAATTTTGAACTTAAATAATATGTTTGGTCATTTTTTTATAATTTTTTTTAAAAGTTATAAAATTATGAAAAAATGATTTGATAATTCTCGTTGAAATTATTTTTTTATTATTTAACAATTATGGATCCTCCAAATTGCTGGTATGACTATCGAAATCAAGAGCACCGGCATGTAAGTTCTAGATTCAAGTGGTAATATTAGGTCCCTTCGCTATTGTTCTTGAGAAATAACTTGACCTAAGCCTATTTCTCGAAAAATATTTTTACGGAATCCCTATCCACCAAAATTTTTATCTTTAGTTTCTGATGAACGAATAATCCTTAAGTCCTCCTCTTTCCGGATAATAAATTATTGACGTGACTTTGTTATAATAATAATAATAATAATGACGCATGAAAGTCTAAACTCATGGTCATGTTATGTGAGAAGGGCAATTGATTTATCACGTCATCTATTCATTTCGAAAATCTTCAATTGTTAAGCGATAAAAAGAAAGTATAATATTTTGAATGAAATGATCAAATCGTTAAATTTTATATTTTGAGTAATCCAAATTAAAAAAAAAAAAAGAAGAAGTAATCAAATGTAATTTGCCCAATTTTCAATCCATTGGGCCAAACTTTCACAATTTTCAAACATCACCGAAGTTTTTCATAGAATTTTGGCCACTTGCAATTTAAACCAATTTAATACTAAACCATTGCTTTGATTTGATTTTCATGAGCTGTGGCTGACGTAATTGCTGGTAATATTGTGTCTTAACTATACGATGATTGAACAGTTCAATATTATTAATTAAGTTGCATAATTAAGGTCCGCTTAAAGTTTGATTAAAATTTTTTAATTATCAGTAAATTTTATTTAAATCTTGTATATTTTCGTAAAATAACCTTCAAAATAGATTCTGTTTAATTAATTATAACAATTTTAATTGTTTCATATTTTTCTTTGTTAGTACTCTAAATATAAATGAATATAAATTATTAAATATATTAAAATTTGTAAATAAAAATAAAAATATTATTATTATTTCTTATATTTATTAAACGTGATTATTAAGCTAAGTTTTCTAATTTATCAGTTTTTGGTCTACTCAAATATCGACAAGGCATTTGCTAGGAACTGATCTAAACATTGGTAAGACATTTTTCATGACGACATATCTTTATAAAAAAAAATTAAGACTTTTGTTAAAATTAAATAAATTATGTTTCTAATAATATTATATATTAAATACAATAATTGATAGTTATTTTGATTAATTATAATACTATAAAATAATAACTTACGTGATATATAATTTTAAAAAAAGATCTTAGATATTCTTGGGAATAATTAACTTTGTATGCTGAACTAAATCCGGTAATTAATTGCTCATTAATCCTTAATTCTTTGAAGTTTAAAAAGTAGAACTCTATTTGAATATTCATTTGAATTAATTAAATATTCAACTTACTAAGGCGTCGATTTGACTCAGTGGCTCACCTATAACTTTATTAAAGAAGTTTAACACCCATTTCAACTGATTTTTTTTTCTTTATAATAATTAAACTGGGCTTTCGAAATTAAACTTACGAGTTATGATTGAACTTTTCAAAATTAAAAGATTAATAACAAATACTATAACAAAAAAGAGGGTTGAAGAAAAATTAACAATGTTGATATTTTTTTCTTTTTTTAAAAAAAGAAGAGCAATTCTTATTATAATTTGTTGATATCAATTCTGTAAAATAGTCGACCAAAAAATTTAATGTGAAATTCCACAACCCAAATTAATGAAATTGATGAAAGTATTTTTGTCAATATACTTTTGTGCAACAAAATATTAAAAAAAACGTATCAAAATCGAAGATATTTTATTTTTTGATGCAACTTAATTCGAGTTAAATTTGTTATAACGATGAATAGCTCAAAATTTCAACAGATATAATTATAACTTATGATTTATTTTCAAGGGGAAAAAGCAATTTGGGTTTCCCAATTTACATCTAAAAACTCAAGCTTTTTCTAAGCTTATCACAATTTGACCAAAAGGGTGAATGTATGTAAACAACTAGGGAGGGTAACAACATATAATTTTCTTTCATATTAAAAACAAATTAGGAGCAAGCTTTTAACATTCAAAAAGTATTGGGTTATAGGCATAAAAAATGTTTATTCGAACTTTGTGGTTTTTTTTTTTTTGATAATGACACCTAAAACCATGTGGTTATTTAATTTCATAAGTAAACTCATTTTAGGCTCCATACAATGCATTATATAACATTTGTCTTTTCAAAAGACTATATCTTTTATTTATTTATTTATTTTATGGAGAAAAGCTAAACGGTGGGGAAGACTTATCAACATGATAAATCTATAACTCAAATATAGCCAATTTCCTTTAAATATTACTACTCACTTAAAATAAAACTTGACGTTGATTGATTCCATATTTTTTTCCCAGCTTAAAAAAAGTTAATTAATTTGTGGTCCAAACTCATTAATTTTGGATCAAGAAATCAATCATAACAATTGCATATATACATATATATATATATTCACTATTATTAAAGTTTTTGAATTTTATAATTAAAACTAACAAAAGTGACTTATGCACTTAAAATATGTTTTAAAAATTTAAATATATCGTAATCTCTTTAGTGATATTGATTTTAAATTGGGAAAAATTTTGGTCCATATATAATTATTATATTATATATATATATATATAATATCAAGGTTTAATTTTTCAACTGTCCTTCATTTAAGTTATTGAAAATGTGTTTGGTGCTATGCTGTCGACACCTTCTCTTCCTAAACTTTACACAAAAGAAGTTTTCACTTCTGTCTCTTGAAATTGAATCTTCCTTTTCTTATTTTCTCCTTAATAAATTCATTTCAATGACTTTATAAGCACAATTTTCTTTGCTCTAAGATCAACAAATTGGTTTATCTTCCTCTCCAACCAGGTTTCCAGCAATAAGAAGGAAATTGAAGGTGTCAATTTTTATTTTTTATTTTTCCAAAGAAGCGTTTTTCCAAGAAGAAATGTTTTCATTTCCATGAAAGCGAAGTAAAGGGTTTTCATTAGATTGAAATATGAGTGAGGAGTCGTAGCGACTGTAGTTTGAATTTTGATCCGCTAATGGATAATCTGAATGTCACTTTTTGAGATGACTGTATGAATTAATTAGAGCAACTTTCAGTTTCAGTGGGTTTTCATTTTGATTAGTTTGTATAATCTCCTTGCAAATGTGAAAAGCATATACTCTGACAATTCAACTGATTCTTTGAGCTATAATTGTATGTTTCAAACTATCAATAAATTTAGAAGACTTTTTAGGTCAAGGTAATAGCCTGAATATCTACCAATGGATGGCAAATTAAATAACCATACGTACTAGAGTTTTGCCCCACAACCTGACCCTACGGCAATTGGGGTGGACTTTCTTTTCTTTTTCTTTTGAGGAGTGTTCTAAATTTCATCAGGATTAATATTTTACTGAAGTTTGATAAGGATTAAAATCCTTTTTTAATCAAGATTTTGTAGGTATATATTAACAAAATCATTTTTTAATAAAGATTTGTATTTTTTTTTATCTGTGATTCATTTGCCATTGCCATGCACATTTCCTTGCCTTTTTCGTGGTCTACTGCATGCATCAGATTTAATGGCGATCTAACTGATAGGTTAGCAGCGTGGCTGAACCAATCCATCAATGAAAGTGCAGTACAGGTAGATACTTGTTACCAATTTTGTAGAGTGGCTGAAGTTTGCAGAGTACAAGGTTTTGACCGATCTTTTTCTAGGAATTTAAGAAAATAAAAATTACTACCAAACCTATACCTAATAGAGAAAAACTTAGAAAAAAGCTGATAGAAAATGGGTTCATCTTTGAGTGTATGTAGATACTTGTTACCATGTAAAAAGCTTTTGATTTGGAGCAAATTTGCTTAAGAAAGTAGAGTTCAGTCGTAGATCCTTGGTGCCAAGAGAAAATTTACTCAGATAACTAATCAGGGATTTAACTAGCAAACAAAACGTAATGTTTTAATTATTATTTTTCGATTTTGATTCTTTCTGTGTCAATATTTATTACAATTGTCTATAATAATATTTGTTCCATCTACAGTTACGATAAAACTGTTGCAATTAAAATGGGTTTGTGATTGAAATATTAATCCTTATAATTACCTATAAATGAATATGTATGTGTATGTTTATATATATATATATATATATATATATATATCCTTTGAACTAATGTTATTCCAGAAAGGATGCTGTGTTTATTTTCAAGATTTTCTGTAATCTTGTACAAATCGTGAGTGGAGAATATCTGCTCTTTTTTTTTTCAGGGTGTATCATAGAAGGAAAGTTCAATTTAAGCTGAATGAGTCGATCTCATGAATAATTCAACGATTCTAATGGCATTTGATGAACCGTTGTGGACTCCATATAATATTGGATTGAAAAAAATGCCAATAATAGTCTTGGGAATCTGGACGGGCTGAAAAACAAACTGCATCAAAATCTATGGGAGCGAGAATACTAGGAAGATGTTTGGTTTAACTTCTGATTGGATTGAGAAAGAAAGCGTTCTTTAGATTAAGAGTGTGACACGATAGCCAATCACAGGCTGAGCAGGGCATATGTGCACCCTATAACGTTTGGGATCTCTGTATTACCGAGATCTCCATCGAGAGGGTGAAAGAAGTTGCAAAGAGTCAAAGACCATCTTTCGCTGATAGTAAATAAAGAAGGGACTGTAAGATTAAGAAGGTGGCGGGCGAACCCCTTATGTGATGATGATCTTTAGTATTATGCCATTTACCAGCATCAGCAATTCATTCATAGGAGAAGCTAATTTCTGTGCGGATTTTTCAGACACATTGAAATGTTTAGTGATGATGCAATGTCATCTTTAGGTGACGGAATTACCACCAAATTGCAATTTTTTTTGTCGTGAACATGCATCTTTGTAATGGTTGATTTCAGCTTTCAAAGCTCTTTCTATATATATATATATATATATATATATATATATGTTTGTATATAAAAGAGAATTAGTATATTCTGACAAATGTTAATGGGCTTCGTATGATCAAATATTCTAATTAATTTTAAAAATTTATATAAAAATAATACTAAAAATAAACACAACATATATAAATAATTTATGTTAATTTTTATGGCGAAATTTATATTTAAACATTACAAAAAGTGCATAAAAATAGTAAATCAAATCAAGAACTGGCCCAACCCATGTGAAAGGCCAGGTAAAGAGAAAAACAGAAATATGGATCTGAGACAGAAAAGTCTGGAGCCCCGGGTCCATCTTCAATGCCGGTGCGGGTGGTACCCATTTCCCACGAACCGGCAAAAAAATGTAAGGTGGAAGTTGAGCCTCCCAGCCTTCTTCTCTCATCCGTTCACTCTTCAAGTCTCCATTACCACTGCATCTCGTTTGGACCCACCATTTTCCTCATCCAAATCTGATCACAATATTAACGCCCGATACCGTCTCAAAAATCTGCTATGAGAGGCAGGAGATTATACTTTTTTATTTGCATGAGGCGATAACAACAGAGGGAGAAGAGGCAAACCATCGAAAAGAGCGGGGAATCGAGAGAGAGGGAGTAAGAGAGCGAATCAAACGACTCCTCGTTCGGTTCTATAAATTAAATCCCATTTTCCATATAATTCAATCCTTCTTTTTCTCTTCCTCTAATCGTTTCAATCTCAATTTCTCTTCTTTCAGATCTCAATCAAGGTTAGTCTCCAATCTCCTCTTTCACTTTTCTTTACAGTTTTTACTTTTAATTCTCGCAGATTTTAATTTGAGTTTGTTCTACGTTTTGTTTTTAGATTTGTTATGGACATAGTTTTTTGTTTAGATCAGATTGGTTTTGTAAATGGAAATGAAATTCATTTCATTTGATAATGACTTTTTAGGTCGATAAATTGCTTGATTTTCAATTTCTTTGGTAATGCTGATTTCTTGCTTATCGCTCTAGAGGCAAAAGTGAATTGTATGGTGAAATAAAGTGTAAAATTTTGATTATGGGAATGAATATCAAATGTGAGAATGTGTCTGAGATGGATGTACTTAATGTTTTAAAGTTTTTTTAGATATTCAAAGAATCATATTTCATGCACATGTCACGTATTTATTTCTGAATTTGTGTCCTGTACAGGAAGCGTTAGAGAAAATAAAGAATTCAGAAAACATAGATCATCTTTACTCAGAAATGAATTTTCCTTTTAGAAACTCTTAAGGAGCAAAAACCAAACTGTAGCCACGATGAAATAGAGCATTATGATGTGAAGTTGAATTCAAATCTGATGAAGATATTTGCATTTTTTGGGTCTCCTTTGGATTTTATTACTGTGAATTTGTGTTTCATCACTTCTGTTGTTGTTCAACTTGATTTTTCGTGTAAGTGAAATTAATCTAATGCATTATGATGTGAAGTGCAGATATGGATACCTTCCTATTTACTTCGGAATCTGTCAATGAAGGCCACCCCGACAAGATCTGTGACCAGGTTTCGGACGCTATCCTTGATGCCTGCCTGGAACAAGACCCAGAAAGCAAAGTGGCTTGTGAGACTTGCACCAAGACTAACATGGTTATGGTCTTCGGTGAGATCACGACCAAGGCCAAAGTTAACTATGAGAAAATTGTTCGTGATACTTGCAGAGGTATAGGGTTCACATCAGCTGATGTTGGCCTTGATGCTGACAACTGCAAAGTTCTAGTTAACATTGAGCAACAGAGCCCTGATATTGCTCAAGGAGTTCATGGTCACCTCTCCAAGAAACCTGAGGAGATTGGGGCTGGTGACCAGGGTCACATGTTCGGTTATGCCACGGACGAAACCCCTGAGTTAATGCCTCTAACCCATGTGCTTGCAACTAAGCTTGGTGCCAGGCTCACTGAAGTGAGAAAGAACAAGGCATGTCCCTGGTTGAGGCCTGATGGTAAGACCCAGGTGACAGTTGAGTATCGCAACGATGGTGGAGCAATGGTCCCGCTTCGTGTTCACACTATTCTTATTTCAACCCAACATGATGAGACTGTCACCAATGAGAAGATTGCAGCAGACTTGAAAGAGCATGTCATTAAGCCTGTTATTCCAGCGAAGTATCTTGATGACAAAACCATTTTCCACCTCAACCCTTCTGGTAGGTTTGTTATTGGTGGACCTCATGGAGACGCAGGACTCACCGGCCGAAAGATTATTGTTGATACCTATGGTGGCTGGGGTGCTCATGGTGGAGGTGCATTCTCAGGAAAGGATCCTACTAAGGTGGACCGAAGTGGTGCATACATTGTTAGGCAAGCAGCAAAGAGCGTGGTGGCCTCAGGCCTAGCACGTCGCTGTATTGTGCAAGTCTCCTACGCAATCGGTGTCCCAGAACCCCTTTCAGTTTTCGTAGACACATACAATACAGGCAAGATCCCAGACAAGGATATTTTGGAATTAATTAAGGAAAATTTTGACTTCAGGCCAGGAATGATCTCTATCAATCTTGATTTGATGAGAGGAGGAAGCTTTAGGTACCAAAAGACTGCTGCTTATGGTCATTTTGGCCGTGATGACCCTGATTTCACTTGGGAGATTGTTAAGCCTCTTAAGCCAAAGGCCTAAGTTGGTTTGGCTTAGATAAATTTTCAGCATAAACTTACTACGGCACCCCTTATACTGTATGAGTTATCTGTCATTTGATTCTTTACTGTTTACTTCCTTTTCAGGCCATAATTTGTTTCATGCAGGTTTCTTATCTTGTCTGTTATTCAATTTTTTTTTTCTTTTATTCAAATGTTGTTAAGGTATTTCACCGTCTGGCTGATGGATAATTTGTATTGTCCTTTATTCACAAATTTTAGCTTTGTGCAGTGACAGCTATATATATTTGCTTGAACTCGAGTGTTGGAGGTGTATACACATCTAATTAATGTATATTTATGTTTGATATGGGTAAATATTTTGGAACACTTAGAACATAGTTTAGTAAATATATGGGTAAAAAGCTTATATATTTAGAATATTTGATCTTCTAAACATATGGGCATTGTATCGATCCCATCAACATATCTGACATTCACTCAGTATCCATCCAACGAGCATGTCCAACATTCACTCAGAAGTCAGAATCCATCCATGGAACAGAGTTCAGTAAAAAGCAATTAAAATCAAGTGAAGCGAAATTCAATAACAAGGATGCACAATAACAGCAAATTCGCATTCACTTAGAAGTTAGAATCCATCCATGGAACATAGTTCAGTAAAAGGCAATTAAAATCAAGTGAAGCGAAATTGAATAACAAGGATGCACAATAACAGCAAATTCGCATAATTTGGCAAATGAAATTTTACAGAACACTGTTGTCCAAAAGCTGAGGCTAACATAATTCTTCAGGAATGTAACCACAAGCGATCATGAAGCCGTTCTTCTCCAGCACCGAACATCTCATCAACCTTTTCACCATCTCGATAAAAATGAAACGTAGGAGTGTATCGAATATGCTGCGTGGTTTCTGGGCATTCATCAATATCAGCATACACGAATGAAAGCTTTGGGAACTCGTCGCTCAACCGGCAAAATGCAGGAAGAATCTGGCCACAAACACGGCACCTGAAAAAAAAAAATTACTAAACCCGTGTATTATCAATTTATATCCTTATTTTTTTTGTTCCAATCCCTAGGCCCCTTTTACAATTTCCCATTTCCAAATTTGCATGCTTTTCCAAAGCAATTTTCTACTCTGTCACAGGAATATTACGTCAAACAGCTTGTGTGCATGATGGGAAGGACGGAAATGTGTTCACTAAAACTTACCATGAGGCTCCGTAATTGATAACTGCCTGCAAAAAATAAAAATAAAAAAGGGTAAGCAAGCCAGCTTCTGTTAAAGCATTTTAGAGTTAAAATTTTCAATTTTATGCAAATCTACGAAGCCCGTTAAAATGAAAAATTTGGGGGGGGGGGGGGGAGAAGAAAAGGAAGAAAAAAGGTGTTTATACAGGAGTTTTAGAAGACTTGATGTGAAGAAGAATGTCCTTGAGATTTTCATCACTTGAAGCACCCTTCAAGTTTCCATGCTTATTCGGCGGCAGATCCAAGCCAGTGCCTTCCAGCCCTTTCTTGCCGATGTCTCTCGAGTCTCCCATTTTTTTTGTTTCTCCATAAATGCTTCATCGATCGTTCTTTTGTCTATATATATATATATATATATGTAAAAGAAAAATTGGCTGCTTATCAAATATATGTTCTCGTTAAAAATACTTAAAATTTTAAAATTGATTACACCTACTTTACATATGTTTAAAAAATAAATAATAAATAAA
>JBBYHO010000022.1:1289816-1300251 GCA_038382025.1 Adansonia gregorii | reverse complement strand
CTGTAACTTTCAGAGAATAATGCTAAAAACCTGCAGTAGGTAAGCCTCAGACCTCAGATCAAAGTTTTTTACAATACGCACGACCTTAAAACTTACCAATAAAAAGCACAAGAAAACTGCTGGAAGTTGAGAACATGCTTATACAAATTGACAAAAATAATCAATTTACAAAATGACTCAACTGAAAATAACAGTAGTTGTAAAGAAGTGCTGCTTTGAGTTTTCAGTTTCAGCACAGGAAAAGGATCATATATAAGATAAATAAAATAAACAAAGCCAAATTTTGAAGAGAAAGTGCATGAACTGTTAAAATCCACATAGAAACCACACATCACAGTATGGTGTTGCAAATGGAAGGGGGAGATAAGCACCGAACCTTTGAAATATGCTTTGACCAACACTATCTAGAATGTCTTTCAGCTTATCCAACACGGTATCCAAGTGGGATGCTGCAACCTGAAAGACTGAAAATTATAAACAATAGACATGCAAAAGAATAAAAAAGAAAAATTATTAAAAAAAAGCTTCAACTCTACCAATCCCATGGCTTTCGCTAAACCAAGCCGATTGGTTGGAATAGTAATATTAGCTTGCTTGTACATCCAGTCAATCTTTCCACGAACATAAGCCCTGTCATTAACTTTCTGAAGAAGAATACCCAGGCATCTGCAAAACAGATTGCAAAACCAAAAAAAAAGGTTTCAGAGGGTTCAGAATTTTGCCTGAGCTTTGATTTTACAAAAAAAGACAACAGGTTGTATAACTTTGGGGAGTCCATACAAGAGTGAATAACCTCAGAATCTTAATATCAGATACTAGCAAAATTTTAAGTGGAAGGTCATTGCTAGTTATTGAAATAGCAGGAAATTTAGCAAGAGAGAGTGAGATCTAATACTCATAATCAATAAAGTGATTCAACTTAGTATATATTGGAATTGATTCAAGGGAAACATCAGTAACTTCAAAAAAAAAATTCCCTGGATGCTTCTAGAAATTACAAACAAAACTACTAATTCAATAAAAATTGTCCTATGAAAATAGTTTTGACTGATGAAAATGATAGGTTGATTGAGTCAATAACCAAGGATAATTTCAATCCTGAATAAGGAACCACTACATGCAAAAAGCCCTGGCTCAAGCTGAACATATTCCAGTAGGTGGTGCCTTCCCTTGGCAATATTCCTAAAATGGGCTCCTCAATTAAAACCTGATCTCATTCCCCTGTGATGCCCATATCTCAAAAATATGTATGTTAGACCAACATAACAAACAATGTCCAGGCAATTGCCTCAGTGCTACAATTTTTTTTCTGCAGCTGCTAGAGTAAGGAGAATTGTAACACTGAATGCATATGAATCAGCAAAGATGTTACCGTAGCCTCCATTCTTAAGCAGCGTTTAACATTTTGCTTTAACTTAAAGCAGCATACATCTAGAACTCTAACAAATCATTTCCTTCCTCTAAGCAAACAAGGTTTATAATGTACCCCTTCCTTTTCATTCTTTCTTCTTTTCAAGCAACTCCCTAGACCATAGAACAGCACGCTCTCCTTTTTCCTCTTCTACTTTTCCTCTGTACCCCATCTTCGGTCTTCTCCTATCTCTCCATTTGGACTCTTGTTTCTTTTGCGAATTCAAGAAAGCAAAATTTCCATTTCAAAAAAAAAGGGAAAAAAAGAAAGCAAAATTCAAAACTGATACCGATGAAGGAGTGCTGCATGTTCATCGTCAGGTGTATAAAGTGCATATTGCTTGGTAAAAGCATGTCCCAGAGAAATCACCCAATTAGTATCTTGGATCACATCCAAGGATTCTGCAAGAAACTGCAACATGAATAGTGAGCTATTTCTAATGGTACTTAGCACATAAGGAAGAACTTCTAGTTTTCCCCCTCTGATGGTGTTATATTGCAATCAAGAGTAATTTCTTTTCTCATTGACATATGAAAAGGTACATATTATGTATTCCCCTCTCTCCAAGGTCCAATGTCAAAATAAAGTGTCTCTAGAGGACATGTTTTCTACAATGTGACCAAAAAGATAGCACCTCATACAAAGATTAATCACATGAATAGTGCATTAGTAAGAAAACCTTACATTGATTATCATGTCATCCCAGGTCTCTTGATAGGAAGGATCCAGCTTTAGATCTTCTGGGTCATTAACATACGCCTTCATTTTTGGAATCTAGAGCTTACCAAAGACAACAATCAATTAGATAGATACTAGGGCATGCTTGCTATTGTTTTCGATTCATGCATGACCAGTAATCTGTTTAATTAGGAAACATGCTTTTTGCAAATCTCCTAACGCTATAGGCAATAATTACATGAGGGATAGAACTATTCAGAATGAACCTGAAGCAACAAAGCATTCATCTAACTACCGCATGAGCTTTTTACTCAACAGTATACTCTTTTTTAATCTCTCTTTAATGTGCTGAACAATACGTTGATACATTTTAGAGCTTAAAAAACTAAGATTTCATGATAAAATACTATTAACATCAATGTAGCCAGCAACAAATAAATGGAACTGTGGCCCTATTTAAGCGTTTAAATTTTTGTTGCTGTCAAAGATTTAACAGTTTAATTACTCAGTATGTAAGAAAATTTTTGACACATCTATACGCTTTATCCTTATTAATTTCTCAAAAGCACTTCATGCACCATTATAATTTTGGTTCCTGTAAAATGAATAAAATTTAACTCAGACATAAACTTCACTTCTAACTCAAGTCTCGTAAATAAGGGTCTACCTCATCTGGCCAAAACAAGTTAATGTTCCTTGGAAACAGAGGTGCCAAATAACAGAGGACCTGTAAACAGTTCAAAAGTTAAAATGAAGACAGAACCGCTATTGGTCTAACAATGCTAATCCATTCCAATTGGAACAACCATATCATTCCTCTAAAACAAAAGCAAATCAGAAGACTTGAACAACTGCGTTACACTTTAATTTCAGCCACAAAAAATACATATATATTAAATATCCATGCATTCAGCTTTACATAGCTCTATCAATTTCATGTATAATTGACTAGAAAGACTGATTGAAACACAGTGCTTAGCAGTGATATAAAACTGGAAGTTGCATATTTAAAAATAATCCTATTGTAAGCAAGTAGAAATTTCTACCAAGAAGAGGTCTGATTCCCAAATACAAGCACGATTAATGCCATATTTTACAATTGCTTTAACTTGCCAATATCCAGCAAGTTATATAAGCCAATTCAAGTGTAATATATGCTTACTGTCAGAATCTGAGTTGCCCGCTGCTCCCTTGCCAAAGGATTGTGCAAAAGAACCACCAGGCGTGCAAACAGCTCCTGAATTTATATGCAGGATGGAAGCAATTACTTTCACATGGTAAAGGAAAAAAAAAAAAAAAAGCAAACTTATAAGACATTATACGGATAAGTGTAAATTACCTCAGGATTTGGAATATCACTACGATCTTTACATTCACCAAGCATATTATTGTTATAAGAAGATCTATGTCTGCATAATTCTGCAATGCATCTGCACACCTGAGGAGCAGCATAAACAATGACCAGTCATTATACGTAAGAGGTATGCATGACATGCAATAAACAAGCATACATAGAGGAAACAGGAAAACAAAGGGTCGCCATAAAGCAAAAAACAACACAAAAGCATGTACTGCAAGAAAAAGAAAATGTCTGAGAACTTGAAATTATATAAGATGCATCTTACCATGGCAACTGCACCGGTATAAGTTCGAGGAATAATCAACTTCAACAGAAAAGGCCAAAGAATGTGCTGCATAAAAACTAGATATCAATTAAAGAAAACTTTTTGCTGTTAACTTTGTCAATTTAAGAACCCTCATTAGATATTTAACGGTTGAAAAAAAGGGAAGCAGTATACCCCCATTTCAGGAACTGTGATAGTTATAAGAAGAAGGCCTTTTTCACATATTGTTCTTAACTCCGTTGGACAAATTGATGCTATCTTCACCTGAGAAAACAATGACTCCGTGAATACTATCATGACTTGTATATTATCACACTTTGCATGATTCTGATAATGTTTCAAAGTAAAATATGGCAATTAAGGGTCAAATTTGACCGTTTGAGTGACATCCAAGAACTGTAGCTAGTTCAACAAATATCACTTAAGATGACATAAACTGACTGCACTTCACAAGATGTTCATGCAATTTATTATCATTACCGTATTGTATTTTCTTCAATTTCATTATGTCATTTAAATTCTTCTATTTTTTTCCACAATAATCAAATTAAATCAACATTTTGAGACTCTAAATTTTCGGATTTGTAAAGCAAAACATCCAATTTGTTTACAGCTTGACCCAATGCTTACCTGGGAGCTTCCAAGATCAATTCTATCATGTTCTGATAAAGAACAATGGCGGACAAGATATTCAACAAACAACTCTGCGGATGGCCCAACCAAGTAACAATGTGAAGCCATCACCACAATCAACTAACATGAAAGTAAGAGGATCAAAACCCGTAAGATTAAGACCGTATATTTGATTAACAGCACTATGATCTGTAAGCTACAAAACTACATAAGAACATACCTCAGAGAGAGCCTTTCGGATCCCTAAATTTTGCTCATCTAGCAAGGACTTCACGGCATCCACTAGCAAAGGCCTCTTATTGTGCCAAGCTTCAGATGACCTTAATGAAATTGCAAATAGATCATGAAACATAACCAATTAACAGAGTTGCAGGACAAAAGAAAAAAAACAAACCTGGGCAAAAGATGCTTCAAAACACAGAGTGCACCAAAAGTTAAAAGCTCTTCCTTTAATCTACATTTCTGGTAGCAAAAAGAAATAGAAAAATAAAAAGTATGTCAAAACATTAACCATCTATCACCACTATTCAGCAAACAAAACTAGATCTTTTTACTTATCTAACAATGAAATACAAGCAGTAAAATCATTAATGCTGTATCAATAAGAAGTGCCACTTTCCTAATGTTACAAATTTTCCAGACCAAAAATGAAGCACCTTCTCTAGAAATGTATATATTATACTCACATTCAGAAGAAAGGAAAATAAATCCTCAGGGTATATAGAGCCAACAGTCAAAAAGCAGCGCTGTACTTCATTGTATGTCTGCAACACGAGGTATAAAAATTATGATGCGGAAAAAGATCGCCTTAATAGAAGAAACAAAGTTCGTCATGTTCAAGTAATAAAATTCATTAGAAAAAGATAGCCTTGCAGTGCATAATGACCTTCAGTCCCACAGAAAAATCTGAGTGCTCTTTGATGTCACTATTCATGCTGATGACAGGGAGGAGTGTCGATAATATAACTGTGAGCTCCTGAAAAGGACAACATAAAATATCCTTCAAGAAAAAAATGTGGCTCATATAGCACATAAAAAACAATGGTGGAACCGAGAGGGTCGAGTAAATGATAACAACAAATAATAATTCATGGGGAAGAAAAACAGGAAACGGTGGAGTGGCAACAAATAAATGATAACAACAAATAATAATTCATTCCTCTTCCTTTTCATCTCAGGCATTGGGGAAAATCTAAAATTGAGAGAAAATAAATATGAAGCAGCATTTCTTATCTTTGTAAGTAATAAATATTCTAAACAAGCACTATGTGATAAGCATGTTCACGAAAAGAGGACTCCAGAAAGAAAAATAATCCCTAAAAGTCCTCCTATGTCCATACCAAAGGATCTTGAATGAAACTAGCAAGTGTAAAGGAAATTCAATAACGATGACTGTTATATTTCTAGATTATAGCGAAGCTCATATTCCAATGCTCCAGTAAAATCAGTGATTAAACCCACATACTTATCATATGGATGATAAGATTGGGGCAACAGCTAAGCAAACAAACAACAAATGCAACAATATACAAAGGAGGCTCCCATAAAATGTTACAGTATCCAACTTAAAAAGTAATTTGCCACCAAACGATAACACCACTTAATACTTTCAAAAGTTTCTCCTTTTTCAAAAATAAAAATTAGAGACTTCATCCTCAAATATTGATTTAACAAAAGCATTTTCAATAACAGCTGAAGGGCAGAAGGGATAGTAACATCGAAGAAAGGTCTAAGAATGGAAGGGAAAAAAACACTGACTAATCCTCATTATAATAACCAGATTTCATTATCTTTGAACATCCCTCTTGGGCACCGACAAATTTCTATTTGGCTAGCATCTAAATTCATCACTGAGAAAGAAAATTGAAATCTTAAAGCATAGTTAAAAAAAAAAAAATCTAAAGATAAGACATTTCATTGATTGAGCCAAACAAAACCCTTGCTTGTAGGAGAAAACAGAGCAATAAGTTCGTAACTTATTTAACAGATATAATGAACTCTCGAAGTTCTTCCACCATATCTAAGAAGAATTACAATTTTACACTAGAAAGCATTGAATTTTTTTTTTGCACAAGAAAACACCAATTAAATATAAACTGCAATGAGAAAATATTAATGTAAGCAAATACAAGTAAAAAATAACAGAAGAGTGATAAGGGCTTTACCTCAAATTCAAGCAAAGGAGGGCCTGTCTCAGAATGTAAGGAAACATTTAGGAGATTATAGAGACTATAGGTTGCAATAAGTGCACTATCTTGATCCTTTTTATACCTGATTAAAAGAAAAAGGAAAAGACATTATAGTCCATGTTGATGTCCAAATTTAAAAATATATGAAGTTTGTTTGATTGTAAATATCCGCCAGTGTATGTGTGCAAAATATACATGTCTAATAGCAACTTCAAAGTCCTAAATTATATAACACTAGCATACATCATATTTACAGACTACAACAATGTAATTTGTACTTTGAAACATTGAAGACTAAAGTTTAATCTTACAATTCCAATATAGTAGGGATAAGTCTTGGTAAAGCTGTCTTTAATTGCGTGCGGGTGATAAGACCAACCATTTGCCCTAATGCTTCCACAGAAGATATTCGAACCTGATTCAAATAAGAATATAGTCAACAGCAACAGATTAGCTAAAAACCGAAAAACAGGGTGCAACATAACAGAACATTTAGACATTATTAACAAACAAAAGTAAAAGGTGTATCAGTGATAGGATTTAGGGTATCAGAAAATTGACTTCATTAAATTTTAGATGTCTCTTTTTCCTCTTGGCTGAACACATAGGATTTAAGAAAAACACAAGGGAGTATAATCCAGTATGTGGAGATTTTTTTCCAGAATCAAACAACTATAAGAACAGAATAAAAAAGTAATAATATTTATAATTTTAGGTTTTTAATACATAATTGTGTGAACAAATATCTAGACTTGGCAAACCTTAAGATCTCGTGAAGCAGCCCAAACTCTCAACAAAAGTTCAAAAGCAGAATTTAGAAAAGACCTGTGATAGATACAACATTTAGTTTTAGGCCTTAAATTATCCAAAAATGATATAAGGCATCAGAAATATGGCACCAATAAAATTTGTATTGCTGTATCTCACATGACATCACCATCTATAGGAGAACTTGGAGGGAAATCAACGTTATATTGCCAGACAGCTTGACACCAGCACTTAAAAGCTAGGAGAGTAAAAAGAACATATCATCATTGGTTAGTTAGCTATCAAGAGAAAAAAAAAGGTACAATGCATGTGAAACATATATCTACAACAAATCATCAAAGGAAAAAAAATCAGGTGAACATCAAACCAGGAATTCTTGCATGTGGGAAAACACGGAAAGAGGGAAAATCAACATGAAGAGATCAACACAAATTAATAAAAATTGTGTCACAAAAAAAGTTAATAAATTTTGTTAAAAGAAAAGAAAAAAGGGAAAAAAGAACCAATTTCTTTCACCCGCTAATGCTTCTATATCAGAGAAGAGAATCGTACATAGGTAAATGATTAATTAAATTTCATACATGGATGAAGGTTATGAAGTTCAAACTCCATCAGAATTGAAAGACAAATGAACTATTCTAAAATGAAATCTAGATACTAGCAAAGATTGAAACATAAACACACTAAAAGATTTCAAGAGAAATCATCAAGTCTACTCCACACTCTTAACATTATTAAATAACTTATATTTTAGAAAAATACTGAGGGCAAATATATTACCATTAGCAAATATTGGCCGGTGGGCATCTCTTACATTCCCAAGAATAGGTAGAACTCGTGAAAGTACACCTTTCAAACGTGGAGTGAACTGCAAAGCTTGATTGAATAAAATAAAAGTACAAAAACTTTTGTTAAACAAAGTAAGTGCAACAAATCATTGATAATTCAAGTTCAAAAAACCCAAAAACAACCACAACGGTAAGTTATTAACCATCAGCAGAAGCGAAGTCAGCAAGTATTTGAATCATAGCTGGCAAAGCTGAGCTTGGCCCTGACAAATGAAGAAATATTTCTTCCATCATCTGCCAATCCAGTATAGGCCATGATTATTATTAATTTGAGATAATTTAAGCATGAACTTGATAAAGAAAAAAAACAACAAAAACAGAAGAGGAAAAAGTGAGCAAATGTAATATTTTTCTTAAATAAACATCATAAACAAGAGAATATTTCAGAAAACTAAAGTAGCAGCAAAAGTAAAAGGATCCAAAACGAACTGACTCACAAGGTCAGGTAGATGTGAGCCAATTGACACAAGTAAACTTGCTGCTGCCCGTTGCCAATCAGCATTGAGTTCCTGTTTAACAATGAGCAAAACATGAAAACTACAAATTGTCATCCGTAAAAAACTAATTGTTACAAGAAAGCATATGAGAATTCGATTTATAAGCCACCTATCAAAGTGAGCTATAATGTCAGCAAATACTGACTAACATTTTATTTTCCTACTGCGCGAAGAGATACTAAGATGGTTAAAGCTTGAGACTTCTTGGAGGACTCAAGTTCCAATCACCGGGAACCATGTCATTTAGAAGCTAACAAAAGGAGAATCTTTGATACAAGCAATAGAAAAAACAATAAGAAGGGCCTACAAATTTTGATAAATAAAAAGAAGCTGCATAATCCCTTAGAAAGATCATCCACCAATTCAACCATTAACTCAACAATAAGAACAAGCAAAACCATGTCTGATTTTTTGTTCTCGTTGTAACAAACTAATTTAGAGGCCTAAGAACCAATCCAAAATCACAACCCATTACTAAGAAACGCACAAAAAGTTGGTAAGGCAACCTAATTTGTGCCAAATTCCTAAGCCTATAGGCGAGAATGCCTTTTCTAGTTGTAACTATATGTTACCAGCTCTAATGCAACAAAAGAAACAAGAAACATATATACCTTGGAGGAGATAATCTCGGCGGTAGCAGTTTTAGCAAGCTTGCCAATGTAAGAAGCGTCAATGTCATTTCTATCTAAAGCTCGAACACCAAATGCCATTACTTGAAAAACTCCAGCCATATTACCAAATCTCTACAATTACGTATCCAACAATTTTAAATTTTAATCACACTCCAATTTTCTACACCTAAAAAAAATTAAAGAAGAAGAAGACGATAATTAGTACCCTCCGGCCGCCTCGAGAAACAGCGTAGCAACAATCGAGCACCAGAAGAGGATTCCTAATACAATAAAAAAAAAGTTCAAATTACAGTAAAAAAAAACAGAATTATATAAACTTGTTTAAAAAAAAAAGAAAAGAAAAGAAAAAGAAGGTACAGAGGAGAAATGTCTTTAAGAGAAGCCATGGAAGCTTCTCTAACCATGGGCGATTCATCCGCAAGCGATGAGACGAAAACTTGAACGGCCTCTGTTTTTTTTTTTTTTTCCAAACCAGAGAGAAATTAAAAACAATTATAAGAAAAATAGCATTAGTAATAAAAAAAAAAAAAAGAAAGAGAATATTGAAATTGAAGTGTACCTGGAGCCGGAATTGAGCTCCCGAGGGAGCTCGAAGAAGCCATTGAACTGTACTTTACTATAAAAAAAAAGAATAAAGAGAAAAGCAAATATCGAATAGAAAAGAAATTTCCGCTTACAAAGAGAGAGAGAGAGAGAGAGAGAGAGAGAGAGAAGGAAGGAATCAGAAAGGGGAAAATGAAATCCTAGTTTTTAGTTGCCATTGAAAATCGGGGAAAAAAAAGGGGGCTGATTTCGTGGAATGTTACATTTCTGTACTGGCGCTTTGGAACTTGATGATTTCTTTCTTCGGCTTTTTTGTTTTCTTCTTCGGATGGCGATTTGGGTTTAGCATTTGGGCTTTGGTTAAATTTATAACCCTAGCTTTTTTGACCGCTTTCTTCTTTAGATCCTAATCCTTTTTTGATCGTTAAACACAAAATAAACCCATTGGCCCAAACAAATTGAAATATGGGCCTATATAAAAATAGCAACATCTGATTTTGTTTGGATAATTTATTTAAAAAATCGAAATTATTACATCCAATGCTTGTGCACTTGTTAGGCTCAGAAGAGCCAGACACACGTATTTTTTAAGGTATACTACAACAAGGTTG
>JBBYHO010000022.1:1250387-1286786 GCA_038382025.1 Adansonia gregorii | reverse complement strand
ATTTTATATTAATATTAAATATTTAAAATAATATTATCAATTATTAAATCATTAATTATATAAATATTTTAAAATATAATCATAATTATTAAAATATTATTTATATTAATATGAGAATTATTAAAATATTATTTTACAATCTTCAAATAGTAATATTGATAAGAATTTTAAAAACTATTTGTGGTTAAAATATTAAGTTTCAATATTAAAATCGTAATATTTTAATAATAATATTTAATGATAAAATATTATATTGATATTAAGCGCTTAAAATAATACTCTCTATATTAAAAAATTAATTATATAAAATTTTAAAACATAATAATTATTAAAATGTCATCTCTATTAATATATCTATACTATTAAAATATTAATTTTTTATATAAATATGTTATTAAGTATTTATAAAGTATAATTTAAATGAATTTATTGTTAAAAATGGTCATATCAAAACATGTTTTAACAAAATATTAATACGCTATTTTAAATTTAAAATATTGATAATGTTGCAATTATTACTAAAATTATATTTTTATTAAAATAACAAATAATAATAATTATTATTATTAAAAAATAATAGTATATTATAAAAATATAAATATGTACGTTAAGTAATATTTAAAATATATATGAAAAATTATATCATTAAAATAATTTTATATTAATATATTAATATTTTTAATTAAATATTAAATATCAAATATTAAATATTTTTATTAGTAATAATAGTAATATTTAGCTCGAGTTAAGTTAATTTTCAAGATAAAAATCATGTTACTTAATAAATAATTTTTTTCTAAAAAATGTATCCAGCTTTTGAGAAGAAAAAAATGTTTTACAAAAAAATATCTTATCTTCCGTTAACCTGTAAGTTAATTTTCATTTACCAAATTATTTTCTACAAATCAAATATTAAAAAATAAAAAAATATTTTTTGAAAAATATTTTTCGTAAAACAATCAAACCCTTATTCTCTCTCAACGAAGAAAAGACCCAGATTACAATGCCATCTCAATCCTCCGTGCTTCACTTTGTTTTGATACCTTTGATGTGCCCAGACCACCTTATCCCCTTGATGGACATGGGAAGGCTACTGGCTCAACAAGGTGTGACAGTCACTATACTCACCACACCACTTAATGCCGTCAGATTTAAGAGCATTATTGATCGTGATATGGCTTCTGGGATCCATGTCCGACTTCTTTAACTGCGGTTTCCATGCATTGGAGCTGGCGTGCCTGAGGGTTGCCAGAATGCTGATGCGCTCTCGTCACAACTCGTCCAATAACTTTGTGGTTGCTGTCTGCATGTTGCAGCAGCCGGTTGAGCGGTTCCTGAAAGAGGCACAACCCGAACCAAGCTGTATTACATGCGACGGACATCTCCCCTGGACATTTGATCTTGCTCGAAAGTTCAAAAATCCAAGGCTTGCTTTTTATGGGACAAGCTGTTTCACTGTCACATGCTCGCATCTCATTGGCATTTCGAAGATTCACGAGAACGTCTCCGATGATCTAGAGCCCTTTGAGGTGCCCGGTTTACCAGATAGGATTGAACTAACTAAAGCACGGCTACCTCTTGACTTCAATCCAGGATCAGTAGTTTTAAAAGACAGGGAAGAACACATCAGAGTTGCAGACATGGAATCACATGGTTTGGTGGTTAAGTCTTTTGAAGAATTGGAATCAAGATACGTTGAAGAATACCGAAAGGCAAAAGCGGACAGGATTTGGTGTATTGGTCCAGTGTCACTTTGTAACGAGGGCACATTAGACACGACTCAGAGAGGGAACGGGGCCTCAGTTGATCTTGTCCCATGCTTGCAGTGGCTTAATTCACTGCCAAAGAACTCTGTAGTGCATGTCTGCCTTGGAACACTAAGTTGTGTTGCACCGATACAACTAATCAAATTGGCCTTAGCCTTAGAAACATCAAATAGGCCATTCATATGGGTTATAAGAGAAGGGCATAAATCCGAAGAGTTCAAGACACGGCTGTCTGAAGAAGAATATAAGGAAAGAAACAACGGAAAAGAGCTTTTAATTCATGGCTAGGCACCGCAACTTTTTATATTATCTCAACCTGCAATTGGAGGGTTATTGACACACTGCGGCTGGAATTCGGTACTAGAAGGATTATGTGCTGGTTTGCCGATGATAGCATGGCCTTTCTTGCCTGATCAGTTTTTCAATGAAAAACTTGTGGTGCAAGTTTTAGGGATTGGGGAAAGGGTGGAAGCTGAAATTGCTATGAAGTGGGGAGAGGAAGAAAAGTTGGGGCGATGGTGAAGAGAGAGCTGGTTAGAAAGGCTGTAGATTTGGTAATGGATTCAGAAGAAGAAGGTGAAGACTGGAGGAAGAGAGCAATGGAGCTTCAGGTGTTGGCAAATAAGGCATTTGAAAACAAGGGTTCTTCATATCTCAATGTCAAGCGTCTAATCAATGATATTGCACAGATCAGTGGGAGGAACGCTGAGGCCTAAAAACAGCTGTTACTCGAATTTAGGTGCGAGGGTCGGATACTGGTATATATTAATTTTTTTATATTTTTTGAAAGGTTATATCTCAATACTCAAATCTGAAAATATGTCAAGTACAAAAACTTAAAGAAAAATGAAAAATCGAAGCAACATAATCCAATAGACTTTTCTTGATGTAAGTAAAGGGTGTAAAATATCCATGTCAGGCAACTTGGTTGTTCTGCTTTGCTCATCCCAGATTGAAGCTAGAATCCCTCCCCCAAAAAAAGAGCTGCATAAAAATCTCCAGCATGTGATAGATCATTTATATATATATATATGTATTTATAGTTATCTATCTCAATATAATTGTCGCTTGTCAATTAGCCCCATTTGGATAATTGATGTCCATAACCAAAGCATGGGGATGTTGACACTCGCATCTGATGGCAATGGTTATTTGAATGCACTGATGCAAAATAAGATCATCCGATAGATCTTTTATGAGGAGAAAACAACAAAAAAGAGATCATAGGCGGTAGGCAACAGATCAGCACCAAGTAAAACGTGTTTGGTTTTAATTGAAAAACCAGTTTACGAGGTTCAACTACCAACCAATCAGTTGAGTTGCCGCAGGCCCTTATTAGGAGAATATTCGCCCAAGTTCTAATCCTTTTTTTTTCTTTTATTGGAACCAGCCAAAGCCAAATTTTCTACCGTGTTGGAGAAAGGACAAGAGAAGAACAGCTTAGATGTTCTCTAGATTCGACCGTCCGCCATGATTATAAAGAAAAATAGCAGTTGTTGCAAGTTGAGACCATTTTAGGGGCCCGTCGACCCAGCTTGAGTAGCTTCAAATCCAATGACTCGAATGGGTTGTTCTGTTTTGTTCAAGTTTTGCATTTGTTGCGAATTATTTACAACGATAACTTTCAAGCAAAAGATCTAGCTAGTTCAAAAGAATTCATGTGGATATTTGAAACCCATTTGCAGGCTGCAAACCATCATTTCAGTATGCATGAAGCTTAAAATCTATCTAGTACAAGCAAATAAAATCATGGCCGGGAGATGAATCCTGAAAAGAAAAAAACAATAGAAAGATCATTGGTGGTCTTAAGCACACAGCAATGCCTGTTGAGTAAATTGAACCGGAAAGCTTTAGCAAAGAAGAGAAAAAAGTAGCGATTAACCAATTTTGATTTAGCAAAAAAAAAAAAAAAGTGAATAATCAAGGTCCCGTTTTTGGACAAACCAGTTTTTTTCCCCTTTATTGCACAATATATTTAAACTCCTTTTCCTGGTTATTTCTCTCAAGCATTCCACTCCTTTTCCTGGTTATTTCTTTTAAGTATTCCCCCTCATCCATGTTAAACACATTTTTTTACATAGAAACAAAAATATAACTATTTAAATATTTTTTAAATACATAAAAAAATTTTAAAATAAACATAATCATGTTCTATATTTATTTGTGTCTATTACTCGTACCCCAATCTAAATAAACTAAGAAAAGAGAAAAGCATCCAACTCAGGCCAAAAGCAAATTCACTGTGCTTCGATATCAACCCAGACGTTTTTCTTCTTCTCCCTCTTACAGAGAAATAGTGACTGGGGCCATGAGGGTTTTCAGGTCTACTTTCAGCGAGTGGACGCGAGCTATGTCCACACGAGTCCCTGGCAACCTGCAATGGAAATGAAGCTCTTTGAGCTGCTGGTGAAGGTGCCGATTTCGTATTGGTTCATCATGGGAAAGTGTGCACTGTTTTGAGAAAACCTTGCCTTTTCTTTCTTCCTGTTTTCCAAATGAATTCTTTGCCTTCCTCTCGCAAGGCTAAATGGGCAGAAAATGGAACTGCCAATGTCTGTAATCTCTAGATTCCATTAGCAAATGCTTGCTCACATTCTTGGACTTGGTCTAAAGTAACAGTTTAATTTTAGATCATGAGCTTTTCCGCACCTCATGACATCAATTCTACTACTATTTGTCAGCAATCTCAACTCTAATCTAATTGTCATCAAACGATGGGATAAGAATCATTTATGTTAACAATCTAAATTGATTAAGTTGGCTGACACCTCCGTTGATTAAAAATTTAAATAGTGATTTACATTTATACTTGATATTTATATAATTAATTATAATAATATTTATTATATCTATAAATATTATAAAATGTAATGAAATTAAAAACACGTTCATAATTATAATTTATACCATTGTCGTAAATGACATCTTTAGGCTTACTGTTGCATTCAAGAATATTCTAATTTGGGTCAAACGCATTCTTGATGACTTTGAGAGAAGTCGGAACTTTGCTCTTTGGATTTAGCAGAAACTGCCTGAAATGTACGACAATTCCAGAGGGTGTTCGATTCAATTCTAAACACCTTTGCTGTTATCCAAAAAGTAAGCAAAATTATATTGACCACTATAATTTTCAACAAGCTTAATTTTCCCAGCGTTGAATGGTTTCCATATTTTTGAAAAAGTACTACTTTTGGCTGGTACATTTGCCAAAAGTTATAACTTCGGCAGAGGAAGTTTATGTTTGAAACGGCATGCCCTTACGGGCGCCGTCTCGAACAACATCTTTGAGAAAAGTCAGAACTACGTCCAGTAGATTTAGCAGAAACTACCTGAAGCCTACGACAATTCGAAAGGGTGTTCAATTCAAATCTCCACAATTTTTTTGTTATTCAAAAAGTGAGCAGAAATATAACCAGCTTAATTTTCCAGGCGTTGAATGGCTTCCGTAGTTTTGGAGAGTCGACATCCCGGGGATGTCAACATCCCAGGTTGCTTATTCTCTACACCTTTGTTGTTATTCAAAACGTAAGCAGAATTAGATTGACTTTCCCAGCGTTCAATGGCTTCCATGTTTTTGGATTGTCGGCACTCAGGGGTGTCAACATCCCTAGGTTGCCTTTCTTTTCAGAGGAGATGATAGCTTGAAAACAAGATAGATGTTTCAAAATATTAAAATTTGAATTTAAATATTTAAAATTTTATTTTTTAAAAAATAATTTTATAAATTAATTAAATTAAATTTTAAATTAAAAAAGATTATTTAATATATTAGATTTTTGAATTAGTAAAATTAACCAGTGATCTCTTTTTAATCTTAATTTTTTTGCTAAAAGATCATGATAGAAAACCCATTGCTTTTGAAGTACTTATATTTGGATTTCTATTTGCTAGCTGTTTTTATTGATCTTAGTTGTTGTGTTTGTAACTACCTTTAAATGTCGTCACAATATACATCGAAAGTGAAAGTTCCAATAAATGCTGGCATTCAGGAATCAGTCAAAATTAGTTCTCTTAAATACTGGAATTCTAGAACCATTAAAGCATGTATAAATAACAGCAAAACTCTAGCTAATGAAAGAACCATAAAAGCAAAAAAAACCATATTCCAAGTTCATATTCATCTCATTTGTTGTCTGTCTACCTTAAAATCTCCGATTAGTAATGGCCTTAAACTCTACCAAACCTCATTTCGTGTTGTTACCCTTTATGTGCCAGGGGCACCTTATTCCTTTGATAGACATAGGCAAGTTATTGGCTGAGCGTAATGTAGTTGTTACGATAATTACCACACCTCAGAACGCTGCTCGTTTTCGCGCAGGCATCAATCGCGGCAGCGTTGAATCCGAGCTTGCGATCTCGGTTCTAGAACTTCGCTTCCCGGCTGCGGAGGCTGGTTTACCGGAGGGATGTGAAACAGTTGACAATCTTCCTTCCATGCACCTGATGAGCAACTTCAGCGCTGCAATAAGCATGCTCCAGCAACCAGTGGAGAAGTTATTAGGAGAGCTAAAGCCTCATCCAAACTGCATAATACATGATAAGCATTTCACATGGATGGCCGAAGTGGCCCCAAAGCTTCGGATTCCAAGGATTTTATTTGATGGGAAAAGCTGTTTCACTCTTTTGTGGAGTCATAATATAAGCACTTCCAAGGTCCATGAAAGTGTCTCCGAAGGAAAGCCTTTCGTGGTGCCGGGATTGTCTGATAGAATCGAATTCACAACAGCGCAGTTACCTGGAAACCTCAATCCTGGATCAAACGTGAAAAAGCTTAGTAAAAAGATAATGGCAGCAGAAGAAGGAGCGTACGGGTTAATCGTGAACAGTTTTGAGGAGTTAGAAGCAGAATATGTGGACTCATATCAAAAGATTAAAGAACAAAAGGTGTGGTGCGTTGGGCCGGTGTCATTATGCAACAAGAATGGGATTGATAAAGCTAAAAGAGGTAACGAGGCTTTAACTGATGAAAATAAATGCTTGAAGTGGCTTGATTCATGGCCAGCAAGCTCCGTAATCTACGTTTGCTTCGGAAGCCTTAATCGTCTAACACCTCCTCAGTTAATCGAACTTGGTTTGGCCTTGGAAGCGTCAAGCAAACCATTCATTTGGGTTATCAGAGGAGGATATAAAATAGAAGAGATGGAAAAATGGTTAGCAGAAGATGGATTTGAGGAGAGGGTTAAAGGAAGAGGCCTTTTGATAAGGGGCTGGGCGCCCCAAGTGCTGATATTATCGCACTCATCCATCGGAGGATTTTTGACACACTGTGGTTGGAATTCAACACTTGAAGGAATCTGTGCTGGGGTGCCAATGATAACATGGCCCATGTTTGCTGAGCAATTCTTCAACGAGAAGCTACTCACACAAATACTAAAAGTTGGTCTTCGGGTAGGGGTCGAAGTTGTGGTGCACATGGGGGAGGAAGATAAATCCGGGGTTCTGGTGAAGTGTGAAGATGTTAAGAAGGCTATTGAGAGTTTAATGGATGAAGGAAAGGAAGCAGAAGAGAGAAGGAAAAGGGCGAGAAATCTAGCCGAGACGGCGAAGAAAGCAGTTGAACGAGGAGGGTCTTCTTACCTTAACATTACACTACTGATTGAAGATATCAAGCAACAAGCCATTGCTGGTCCAAATGCAGTATGAGACCAGAAGATTTCAAGTGCATTTATAAGAGAGACACTGCCAAACTGGAAGGCAGTAATTGTCATTTGGAACTTAGAATGTTAATAAAACTTGCTCAGAATGAATTATATACAAATTTTAGTTGTCTGCATGTGCGAGTTCCAGTATAGGCTGTCATTCTTGACACAATAAAAATTCTCTTTTTTTTTCACCGATGAAGAATACAATATATGTGTTACTAAATGCTAATAAATTTCACCAACCAAATTTATCAATTTCAAGTTTCTTCTTCAATAGTCAATATTCTGGAAAGCATAGGCAGAATTTTAAGCCTGACATCTCCGGGTTGTAGCGTATCAACTGAAACGCAGGATGCAAAATATCTACGCCAGGCAACTTGATATTTACTTTATTTGAACCCAGATCCATTGAAACAAAGTTAAATGGTTTTAAATTTATATTGATCCTAATAAAACGAGCCTTTCCATGTGGTTCAACTACTCCCATTAATGGGAATTTTAGTAAGGGTCAAAAGCATCCTTGATAACTTTGAGAAAATAAAGATCAGAACAATCCTCCCTTGTTTTAGCAGAAACTTCCCAGAAGAAATCATACAATTATGTTACCCGAATTTAGGTGTGTGCATTAGACATGGGTATACGTCTAGGATGAGTATATTAAATTTTTTATAAGTTTTGCATTCATTTGAAGAGTTTTTATAAATCAAATCTCTATAATTATATTTACATATATATCAAATATAAATATCAAAGATGAATATTTAAAAAATGAAGAGATAGAGCGACAGAATGATATTCAATTCGTGCTATAAACTTTGCTGTTATTAGAAAAAATAAGCAGAACTTTAATATGTTGACCCGTATTATTTTTAGCTGCCTATTTTTTCCCAGCGTTGAATCTTCAATTTGGGAAAAATGACAACAAAGTCTGGGGGCGTTGGTGAAGGCTGAGGATACATCAAGAAGGCTCTAAACTAGCCAAATATTTCACTAGTTCAATCAACAATGTAATGTTGAGATAAGAAGATCCGCCCCTCTTCTAATGTCTTCTCTGCCTTTAGCTGCACTCTGTCTTGCTTTTTTTTTTTTTTTCGTAGTTGGAACAGCCCCAAGGAAATGAACATAGTCACCGTAGAAAATCTAGGTGTTTGTCTAAATCTCTCCGGACTCGCTCAGCCGCAGCCCGAATTGCTATATTTAAAAAAGATATTAAAATATTATATTTTATATTTTGATAGTTCTACTTAAAACCAAAATTATTTTTTATCCAAACCTAATAATATGAGTGAAGCTTAAAAAAGTCTATTGATAGAAAAATCACCATTGAATATTTTATCCTTTTATTATAAGTAAAGGTGTTCATAAATCGAGCTAAGATTGCGCATTAAAAAATTTTAAATTTTTTATTTAGGTTTGAATTTAATACATTCAGATTACCAATATTTACAATTCATAATTAATAATAAATTATTTTTATATTAATATTTATATATTTTATAATTAAATTTAAATAAAAATATATTTTAATTATTAAATAATAATTTATATCAAATTAAATTAACTTGTATTAATAAAAAATATTTAAAATTTAAATAAATTAAATTAAATAAATAATCTAACTAATAAATAAATTTAATTACGAGAAATTAGAAGTTATATAAACTCTTATCAAACTACCCTATATATGCTGGGCCCTTTTGGGCTTTCTCATTTTCACAATCCTTGAAATTGCAAGTGTTCTTTTTCATCCCGCAAATGTGAAAATGGCCATTCCATTACTCGACTTTGTCCACTTCATTGGCTTGCTTCCATTTTCTTTTTCACTATCTTGTTTACAAATAAATTTTAGTTGGGTAGTGTTGAAAGAAAACTTGATAATATTTCATATAATTATAAAAATATAATATGTTTAGAGTCGAAATAATATGATACAATATAATATGAATATATTTTTAAAATCTATTTAATATGAGATATTATTATAAGACGATAAAATATACGAATATGATATAAATATATAAATTATTAGATATACTTACATTTACCTATGAATTATACTTAAATGATGCAATTATATATTTTAAATTTAAATGAATTCACCGAAACATGGAACTCACAATTGAAATAATAACATGTAAAAAGCTTCTTGAGGTATATGGTGGATCCATTTTAGATATTTTAGTTCGCCCCAAATAGTTAGCATGTGAAGGGTTGTACAAATAAAACTATTATTGTCAAAATCACATTTTAAAAAAATCATATTGTATGTATTGTCAAAATGAATTTTTTTTTTTAAAAAAGTATTTTATTGTCAAATCCATATATTTAACACTTAAAAAAGTTCATGGCCATTGTTGACTTTTCTTTTTCAACATAAATTAAGTGAAGGAAACTATTCATGCGTCTTCAACAGTATCCACTCACTTTGTATGAAAAAAAAACTAACCTTATTTTTTTATAAGAAATTTTCCAATAAGAAAGGATTTATTGCTTTCGTATACAAATATTGAAAAATGAAAATGTGAACATTAATAACATATATATATATATATTTGGTAAAGTGTAATGTGTTTCCAATCAGAAAAAAATTGGCGAGATGTCTTTAAGTGTTCGCTTTTAATGGGAAAAGGAAAGTCCGTAGGACAACTAAATTATTTTTTATGGAAATTATTTTCATTGTGCACAACCGTTTGTGGTCAACCCAAAAACCATGCATCAAGCTTCGCGTGGGCTATTATGTGCTTCATGATTCGCCCACGTACTAATATCTCTACGGAGCTAAAATGTTATTTGAGTTTAATTTAAAATTATTTAAATTTTATTTGATTATTATTAAATAAAATTTAAATAATTTAAATTATTTTATGAATTAAATTAATTAAAATAATTTTAATAATTATTAATATTATTATATAATAAAATCAATTTATATTAATAATATAATTAATATTAATATAATATCAATAACATCGCTTCGTAGTCGTCACTCAACAACAAGGGAATATCGCCGAAATTTGGAGTTTACCCAAATTTGGGATTGGGATATTTACCCAAAATCCCAATCCCATTAGTAGCCGTACAAGTCACGCAGCTTGAATAAAATAATAATATTTATTTAACAACACCTGCCATTGCCTTCGTTTTGCTTTGTCTGTATTCCAAATTAAATTGTGATGGTGGGAGCGGTGATTAATGTCCTTAAATTGCCAATAAATAAATAAATAACGCGAGTGAACAGATTTTTACCGTCGAAAATTTTTGTAGCTGTTAATCAAAATTCTGAAAAAAAAAAATTCCGACAAATATTTTTGCTGATGTGGTAAAATCGATAGAAAATGATAATTTTTTTTCAAAAATACCATAAATTCATCAAAATAGTTTTTGTAACAATTTGGAAATTGATAATTTTTTTTTGTAACTGAACAATTGTCATCACCAATAATCAAACTTCCGTTAGAAATAATTCAGTCGAATAGCAACTTTAACTTTTGGGTAATTTATTATTTGGCTCATTTTATCAAAAGAATTAATTTGTAAACACCTTTCGACGTATGATCAAAGCTAGAATATATATATATATATATATATTCTAATTAAAACAAACACACTCTACCAAAGAAATAAGGTTAAAAGCAACGATATTTATATGATGCCACCAACTTTATTTGAACTTTTCTATCCAATTAAATGTGAGCACCTAGGTTTATATTTTAATGTCAATATTTTCAGGCAAGGGATATGTAGACAGGATCAAAGTAAAAAATGGCTTCGTAATTTGTATGGACAAAACTGAACATTTGACAACGAAAGAGAGTTAGGTTAATTACTTCAAAAACAGGTGAACTTCAACAACTACGGTAGACTTGGAAGGAGCCAACTTAATAGAATTTTTCAAGGAAAAATTTTGGGTCCTGCAAGCAGAATTTTTTTAAAAAAACGTTGTGCTTTAACTTATACGTCTCCATGTTCTTGATGACCGATATCAAGACAACTTTTAATTAAATTTTGATAATATAAGTAATCTATAATTGCAATAATCTAAAGGTTGTACAGAAGAAGATTAAAAAAAGAGTAAATTATGGAAATTACGTGAAAACTTGTCAACTTTTATGTAGATCTTTTGAAGAAATTGATTTATGGAAATTACAGCTATCAACATCAAATGTGACATGTAAATAAAGAGAAAAATCAAACCTAAAGAAACCGAGACCAATCATCGGAGCAATAATTTTGCTTAAAAATCATGTTACAGTTTGAGCTGTAAAGCCTTGTGCTTGACAATTAAGTTGGCTATATAGGACCTAAGAATAAGATAAATTGAGAGTAATTCCAAAACCAAATACATACGATACGCCGATGACAATTCATCAATCCAAAATCCAAGTCAACTTGTAATTTTAGATGAAAAAAATAAGATATAACTCGTTATAGTAATTTTGGGGTCCACAATTTACGCTGATGCTTTGGGAATTATTTAAAGCAGCGGTCTCCTCATAAGACCTGCAATTGGTGACAATCCTCTTCCAAAACAAAACAAAAAAAAAAAAAGGTTTAGATTTGATGTTTTGAGTCTTCTATTAGGCGAGCAAATCGTCGATCCATCTTTGGCATCGTTGTTTGTTTTTCAATTCTAGGGATCTATATGGCTTCTATAATGGCCAAGCAACAACTACACTTTGTGTTAATCCCGCTCATGGCACAAGGTCATATGATTCCGATGGTTGACATGGCCAGGCTTCTTGCAGAGCGAGGGGTGGTTGTAAGCTTGATCACTACCCCCCACAATGCGTTAAGATTTGACACTGTCATCCAACGAGCTACGAAGTCAGGGCTCCACATTCGGCTTGTGAAAATCCCATTTCCATGCCAAGAAGTGGGACTCCCTATCGGATGTGAGAATCTTGACACTTTATCTTCCAGGGACCTACTGAAAAAGTTCTACAACGCACTTGCCATGTGGCAAGAACCATTGGAACAATTTCTCCAACAGCAAAATCCGCTAGCAAGCTGCATAATATCAGACAGGTGTCTTTCCTGGACCTCGGAAACTGCTCAGAAGTTTAACATTCCCAGGATTGTTTTTCATGGGATGGGCTGCTTCTCATTGTTGAGCTCTCACAACGTGAAGCTACATGAGGCTCATCTTTCGGTTGCTTCGGATTCGGAACCCTTTCTGGTTCCGGGACTGCCGCAAAAGGTGGAGATAACAAGGGCTCAACTTCCAGGAGGGTTCGTTAGTTTGCCAGACTTGGATGATACTCGCAACAAGATGCAGGAGGCTGAAAGGGCTGCTTACGGAGTTGTGATAAACAGCTTCAATGAACTAGAGCATGGATGTTTCCAGGAGTATCAAAAGGCTACAAAGAAAAAGGTTTGGGCCATTGGACCAGTTTCATTATGCAACAGAATAAACTTGGACAAGTTCGAAAGGGGAAACAAAGCATCAATTAACGAGCAAAAATGCTTGAAATGGCTCGACTCTATGAAACCAAGGTCAGTTGTTTACGCTTGTCTAGGTAGTCTATGCCGTCTAGTTTCTGCACAATTAATAGAACTAGGGTTGGGTCTAGAAGCATCACAACAACCATTCATTTGGGTAGTCAAAACAGGTAATCGACGAGCTAATGATGAGTTAGAAAATTGGCTTTCAAAGCATAATTTTGAGGAGAAGATCAAAGGGAGGGGACTTTTGATCAAGGGTTGGGCTCCCCAAGTTCTTATTTTATCCCACCCTGCAATAAAAGGGTTCTTAACTCACTGTGGTTGGAATTCAACTCTAGAAGCCGTATGCTCTGGGGTGCCAATGATAACATGGCCTCAATTCTCGGAACAATTCTTCAACGAAAAACTTATTGTTCAAATTCTAAGGATAGGAGTTCGAGTTGGGGTCGAGGTCCCTGTCAGATGGGGCGAAGAAGAGAAGCTCGGGGTGCTGGTCAAGAAAGAACAAGTTGAGAAAGCGATAGATATGTTGATGAATGGAGGTGAAGAAGGCGAAAACAGGAGAACCAGAGCTCGAGAGCTTGCACAAATGGCGAGAAAAGCTGTGGAAAATGGAGGATCATCCAATCTCAACATGTCACTCTTGGTGGAAGACATTTTGGAGCAAATCAATCAACAATACGCAAACTGATTGAATTAATTTACAGTTGTGTAAAAGTAAATATTGGATGTTCTCTTTTCTTTTTCCCAAGCAATTTGAATATATTATGAGTAATCTCCAAGAAATTTCCATTATAATACCTTGATTTTCACAATAAAATATTTATTAGGAGTAGACTTCTTCTGTACTCTTATTTTCCAATAAAATTGTCCCTTGAATTTTTTTGGTTATAAAAATTATAAGCTTTAACCTCTTTCTATTATTTTATATTTATAAGCGATAAAAATATAAAAAAATATATTTTTAAAAACTTTATTATAGTAAGTATTTTGAAAATATAGGTTTTGTAAAATTTAAACTAACCATGATATTTAAAATTATCGAAATCGATATTAAAAAACGTTATGATTAAAATGAAATCAACAAATGATAACTTGAGATAGATGGAGAAGTTTTTTTAAAAGAGAAATTAGTAACCTTCATAGATCTTCGTTGCACAATAGCTTGGAATATTCATCTTGATTTAAGCAATAAGACAATAGACTTCTCAAGAAATTTTGTGCGTGTGTGCGTGTATATATATATATATATATATATATACACACACACACACATATACATACACATATATATATATACACATATACATACATACATATATATATATATATAATTTAATTAAAAACCAACTAAGGGTATTCAATATATAATATTGTTCGTGTACTTTTCTGCTAATTTATCATTTATCTTTCCAATCCAGCCTAAGTAATACACTCAAAAAGTATTATAAAAATAATCAAAATTATATCAATTAAGATCATAAAAACTATTATTAAAATTATATTCAAAGTTATCAAAATTATATCAAAGATAATCAAAAGTATACAAAATTATATAAAAATTTACAAAAAAAAAAAAAGATATGAAATTGCATTAAAGGATTATAAGCACCTGCTTTTTGAATTGGTTGCGTTTGTTGGCCAAGGCAATTTTCTTTGCAAGTATTCGATTCAAATAACTGATTGCACTGCTAGGCGAACTTAAAGGAAAGATTTAGTTGAAACATTACAGCCAAGAAAGTAAGGGAAGAAGTGCACAAAGTCATTACCAATTATACGCCTCTGACGAGAAATATGGCCCTGACAGTGGCAATATTTAATCAATCAAAGCTTTTACATTCCAGGGAGGATGTTTTTCTTCCGTTTCCACCGGGGGATAATTATGTGATTCCCTCTGTCTTGTCGAATAGTTTTCCCACTTTATTTCATCTATACTTAAAATTTCCCTCATGAATGAAATCATGAATACATTATACATAAACTAGACGAGGGTATATATGAGTGTACCTATGTATATATCTAAATATTCTTTTATATATGTAGTTCCTCCATTGTAACCAAGGTCTAGTCTTGAAGCCATTGATCTCCATCAATGTATGAAATGTTGATGTAGTCAGCTGCTTCGTATTCCATTAGCTGCTTCCCATATGAAGCTCTAAATGTGTAGTTTGCTCCAGGCCCCAAGCACTCATATTCTCCAAAAAATACTGTCCTGGAAACAATTGAAAATTCTGTCTTGACATTACAATTTACATATTTAGGATGCCATATGATGAAAAGTCAGTAAAAACAAGTAAATTCTGAAAGCAGTAGACGAAAATATACTTTCAATGTAAGTTTAAAGAAAGGCTTTTCTAATTGTTTATGTGTGAGTGTGTGTGTGTACATTTATGCTATGAATTGAGGGGCGTATAAAACGATTACAGACTGGTCTCTAGAGGGGTCTCTCCAGTCGTTCCATCCTTCTGGAGCCACAACATCTGACATGTAGCTTCTGGAAAAGACGACAGTGGCGTAAGTTCCCCAAGCTCTTCCAAGCCAGACACTGCCGGTTCCCCGAATGATGCAATCGACGAATGAGAACCCTGTTTGCTCATTCATCGATTGCCTTGCTTGAGCTGTGATGCATCCGCTAACTCCAGTCGCCCCTTCTTTAGCAATTGAATGGATAACACAACCCTGTCATTAATCGATTCAAGTTTAATTCTAACACTTGGGGACCAAAAATGATTGGTAAATCAATCAGGCAATGTATTAAAAAAAAAAAAAACTATAACTTCGCCACTCAAAAAATTCTTGAAAGGATAAGCTCAAAGGAGAGGTCTTTGGGAGGCAGGAGAGGGTTTTGGAAGATGCAATCTCATGGTGATTAAAATTTTCAGGACTTGTAGGTGGTCAGGAATGATAATACTTTTGATGTATAAGCATGTAAGGAGATGTCCTGAAACTTGGGCATCACAACTTACATCGAAGGCCCACAAAGTTTTGTTGCCCGAAGGGGCGTCTCACTTGATTCGAACCAAAGAACATTGGTTTGAAGAGAGTCTTTTACAGACATAATTACCAATTAAGCTACTTGATTTATGATTTATTTTGAATGATCGAGTTTAGTGACAAAACAACATGAATAACACGGTGGAAGGAACAAAATTTAATGAAAAAGAAAGTCGGCAGTAAAATCAATATTTAACATACAACAGAAGTGAAAACTGAAGTTAATACAAATCCCAAAATTGTTTGTACCTGATAGAGTGATCTGGCATTTCCAAAAATGAAATCAATGGAACCTTGTATGAAACAACCTTTGAAATAATGCCTCCCACGATCATCTAGAAGTGTGTCTTGAGCTCCGTAAAATCCACAATTATAAAATGCAGCTTGATCACCTGCTATTCTAAGTGCCACTGCCTGCTTTCCAGTTTCACCAGGGGTTGGCTCAGGAGCTGTATTCTTTTCCAGAATTTGGCAACCCCAAACCAAACAAATAGACACATCCATTAATGAATATATAAGAGCAACCAAAAATCTTTAGCATGTTCTTATTATTCCATTAAACTATTCAAAGTCTAATTGTAAAGATAAAAAAAGTAAAGCATCCATTCTTGATGTATCATCTACTAAAATTTCATTTATCTCGCAGAAAAATTTTGTAAGTTCTTATACCTTATGCTTAACCTTTCGATGTCATTCCTTTTTATTTGTATTAATTGATACATAATCAAATTAAACTAATATTTTTTTTTTGTTATTTTATTCAAATTTTTGTAAATAATAAATTTTAAAATCTTTAATAGTTATCTGTAAATTTAATTGACATTTCAAATATCTAACCCATAAGACAAAATCTAGTACATTATAAATATGTCTTTTCTGAGCCTCTACTTTGATTAGAGAGATGGCTTGGCCTTATTCTTCAATTATATTTTAACAATTATTTATCTATGTATCTATACTAGTTATTATAAAATCATTGATCTAATTTGATATTATAAGTCAATCATACTAACTTAATTAAAAAAATTACATAAAAATAAAACTTAAATTATAATAATAAATAAATTAAGGGATATAAATCTTTCTATTTTTAATAAATAATTACCTGCTATAAAACAACAACTTATTTTAAAAAAAATTTCTTTTTTTAATTTTAAATTATTTTTTCTTAAAATATATATATATTTTTAAAAAGATATTACATTATTCACTTACACAATGTGTGAGATAAATTTTTATTTTGTTTAAAAGATGATTTTAAATGCATTTTCTCTTAAAATATGATAAAATTAGGAGGGATTTTCTAAATTCGAGTTAATTTTATTATATTTTAATCATGATCTTTAGACTTATCAAAATAAATTAACGTTTAATTTTAAGTAAATTGGACTGACAAATGGTGCAAATCCACCTTCCAGGACCTCTAAATTGGAGAAATAATTATGAAATACAACGATGCATGCTAAGACATAGTGAAATGAAACCTAAATTTGTAGGCTGCAAACGTTACACCAAGTGAATCAAAAACAATAAAGTGTGATGATTTACCTTAAAGCTAATGTTATAAGCTGTAAAGTTAGGTGCAAAGATGGCAACCGAGGAGCTGTACACAGTTCCGCCGGCGGAATTTGCGGTGTCATTCCATTCTATTGCTGTGTTGAAAAAACCCTCACCTTGAATTATCAAGTTGGATTTGTTGGCATGAACCAATACCTTCTCCCTGTCACCCATGTTTATAATTCAACTTCCATGCATATAAAGTTTCAATCAGATGTTCCGTGCATGCAGAAGATTGAATTAATCATATTGGATCATCGATTGTATTAGCCTATGCTACTCTAGAAGTGACGTTTATATTTGATGCATATCTAAACATTAATATGAAAACATAACTCTTACAGCCGAGCATGAGCATCATGGGTAGTAGCTGTTTTATGGTGCATATGATGTGCAAAAATACAGGAGAAAGAAATCAAACGAGTTTTTGGATCTTGAAAACCTTTTTAATAATGACCTGTAAGTACCAGAATAAATAACAACCAGGGTCTTGGAGGGGCTGGAGTCAGGAACTTCATCTATCGCCTTCTGCACGCTGCTGAAATTGCCGCAACCGTTCAAGTCAACTATTAATACAAGTGACACTTTGTATTGAAAAACGAGGCTGCTAGACCTCCATCTAGTATGATCACATTTGTGCTTACGCCGCCTCCAATGGTGGCGGTGATGATGATGATGATGATGACGATGATGTCTAGACACCATCCTCGTTAGAAAAGACAGGAATTCACCACTTTGGCTCACAACTTTACTGACCAAGGAAACTTCAAAACTATTAAGAACCTCAGTGTTCAAGGTGATTAGAGTGGAAAACAGTGCAAAGAGAAAAGCTAAGATCCAAATGGAGTTTGTTTTGAACCTCATGGCTGATGCTATAGGGGTTCGTTAGAGAATGATGTTATTTTGAGTTAAAAGAGCAAGGGGGCAAAGGTATGGTCTTTTATTATTACATTTTCCCTTGAGAAGGGCAAAGGGGTTGAGTGATGATTGGCGTGGGAGGTAAGGTATGTTATGGGCCTTAATATTATAATGTGATGTTTGTGCGTCACTTGGTGATTATAACTATAAGCCTCTTCTTTCAAAAGTAATGGTGTAGGAAAAAAATCATAAAAAGATAATAAAAAGAAAAGAAAAAAGGGAAAAGATATGGAGTTTAAAGGTTGGAAACTGCATACGCTAAGTCATGAGAGAGGCATAAAAAGGAAAGACTTACGGCAATGATGAAAGTAAAGCAAATGCTGGATTTGGGTGCTTATTTGAGTACTATATACTTCTTTGCCGATTTAACACATATTAAAATGTTTAAAAATAGTTTTTTAATATACGATGATATATTTATATTAGTGTAAAATTATATTAATTTTACATGCATGTATAATTTTTATATGATTTATATTTTAACAAATTAATCGTTAAATTTAGTAATATAATTAAAATCATTGTGGACTTTATATTTAGAATCGATTAGACATCTCAATCATATCAATTAAAAATATTAATTTTTTAATATATATTTTACAGTTGAAAGTTTTTATGTAGAAAAATAATTAGACATTTTTTAATTTATTTAAAACTCGACGTGTATGATTTGTATGAATAAAATATAAAATTTGATAGTCGAGTTAAATGAATATAAATCTTATAAAAAATTATACAAATATATAAAATTAATTTAATTTTACATAAATGTAAGTGACGTTTTTCTTTTTTAATATTATTTTAAATTATTTCAAGCTGATTTGAAAAGAAAAAATTGTTTAAATCATGATCTAATCGTAAATATCTCTAATTAGTAATCACTATAATTACTATTCTAATTCAGATTTGCATGTGGGGGGTGTTGAGTAACAGGTGCTTCTTCTTGAAATATTCCGTGAGATTAATGAAAATGCTGAAGGTAACCAATACTACGAAAGATTGTACGAATTTACGCCATATATTTAAAGCAATTTAGCACCATCAGCCACACGCCTTTGTTAAGCAACTTGTTCACGATTTTCTGCTCATGCTCTCTCCCGTGCTTATGATTGCAAGGTAGGAGTATTTTAAACGTTACCTAAACTTACATTAATATCAAATATGAATATATATGATACGATATATATTTGATAAATTATATGTATTAAATATAAAATTAAGACAATATAAGTGGAGATTAATATGCTTCTTGCAGGTATATGTAGGACAGAGCAAATAATCGGTTCGATTAGTTCGGTTTATCTAAACCAAAAATCGGCTTAACCGATTTTATTTATATAAAAAACCGAACCGATCAACCTCAAAAGTTAAAACCGAATTAACCTAACCGACAAAAGGTCGTTCGATTTTTTCGGGTAATGCTGATTGTATTTTCTTGTTTTATACAACGTTATCAATACTACAAACTAACTTCAATACAACCACTATAATCATCAGAACTGCCAATTCAAAGCAGCCAAATATCATAAATAAAATGCAGAAAATAAAAAGTAAGTATTAAAAACTCCTAAATTATATCCGAAACAAAGTACTATAACACAATAAAGCAAAACAGAAATTAAAAAGTTCAATAATTACTGAAATTTAAACCCTTAATATGCATGCTAAAAAAAGCAGAAATACAAACAAGAGGAAGATAAATACAAACTCAAAGGCCAACAAAAATACAAAAGAAGTTTTAAATGTCACTAAAGTACGAACTTAAAAAGCCAACATGCATGGCTCGAAAATGGCAATCCAAATTTTCCAACAAGAAGTAATAGCCAATATTGCCTACAACATGAACAACCAACCACCATCATTACCTACAACAAGAAGTAATTGACATGTTACAAGTATTAAACATAGTTACAAGCACAACCACAAGCATAATCACAAGTACAAACACAAAAGTGGGTAGTGTGAAGTGGCGAGTTTATTGCAAATCCTCAAGTAATCAAAATATCTCATTTTCTAATCAATGACAGGATCCAATGAAATCTTTGACAAATCTACAAAAATATAAAAAATAATAGAAGCTTTAGAAAAAACAAAAGTAAAGCTTTGAACATAAGTAACAAATTTGTCAAGCTTTAAAAAATAACAAAGTATTACCCAGATCAAATTTGTCAAGCTGTCCCACATCATTTTCAGGTTGAAACACATCGAGAGTAAATGATCCACGTAGCCAATCTTGAGCACAAATAAGGGCTTGCACAATCTTTGGAGTTAAGAAACTCCTATATGCATTAAGCACACGACCACTAGTGCTAAAAGCAGATTCAAAAGCCATTGTAGATATAAGACTCGCCAATACATCACGAGATATATTTGAAAGGATAGGAAACCTATGGCTATTGAGTTTCCACCATAGTAGAATATCAAAACCTTCATCATCCTCATCCTCAGTCTATTCACCCAAATATCTAGTCAATTCTGATTTGTTCCCTTCTTTGCCTTGTTCAACCTTTTACCTCTTAAATTCAGACTTAAGACATTTTTTCTTTTGTGGCACTTCAGTGATCGATTTTGTAGCCTCACTCACTTGGCTACTCTCACCAACATCCTCAGAATTAGTTTGTAACCTCATCTTGTATTTATTAAACAAATATTCTAGTGCTTCTTCCACTTTCTTCATCATCACAGAAGCTTCATCATTAGAATACATTTTCATGAAGCAATATATGACAAAAGAAAGTTTCTTTGATGGATCAAGAACAGAAGCAACATACGTTAGCATATTCATTTTCTCAATATTTCCTTAATACTTATCATATTTATCATTCATTCTCTTAGCCATGGCATTAAGTTCAAGATCGGGATAAAATTGCCACTGTCACAGAATTGAATAAATTTCACAAATGTCATAAAAAAACATGTTAGAAGTGACATAAGAAGAAATTGAAACTTTTATTGTGAGGTCATAAAATTTTTCTAAGAAAAGGCAAAACCTTCTAACAATTGTCCAATCATTTTGATCGAGCACCCCATCTCCCAAAACAAGTTCACCTCTATAATAAGGATCAACTTCCTCATATGCATCAAAGGCCTTTTCAAACTTTTAGGCAGCATTCAACATCGACTATGTGGAATTCCAACGAGTGCTAACATTCTTACACGATAAACTTTTAGTTTGAATATGTTCATTCACAATGCACTCTTTAAATTTGGCCAACCTGGATGGTGATTGTCTAATATATCTCACTACCCCTTTAACACGAGCCATTGAATCATTCATTTCCCTTAAACCATCACAAACAATAAGGTTCACCATATGTGCAATGCATCTTAAATGCATATATTTGCCTCCTAGTATACTAGTTCCTAAATTGTTAAACTTTTTCTTCAAGTATGAGACTGCAACATCATTGGAACTAGCATTATCAACAATAATAGTGAAAACCTTATCAATCCCCCAATCACGCAAGCATTTCTCAATCGTCTTACCAATGGCTTCACCTTTATGACTAGACACGGGACAAAAGTCCAATATTTTTTTGTTTAAATTCCAATCTTTATCCATAAAGTGAGCCGTAAGACACATATAATTTTGTCTTTGTAATAAGGTCCATGTGTTTATTGTAAGATATACCCTTACAAAAGATGACTTCATAAATTGCCTTAGGCTATTCTTTTCACTAGTATAAATTTCATAGCAATCCCTAAAAACAGTCCATGGGGATGACATATGAAATCTAGGACAAGCAAGAGACATGCAACGCCTAAAGCCTTTCCCTTCCACAAATCTAAAAGGTAGCTCATCTATGATTATCAACTTAGCTACACCTTTCCTAATAACTTCCTAGTTAAACTTCCAAGTGCTTAAAGACCCCTACCTTTCAGATTGTACACTAACTCTGCTTGAGTACCATCCACACAACCATGAGGGATCTTTTTACAAACACCCATGTGATTCTTCAAAGAAGTTGTTCCATTTTTTTCCGAATGAGCATAAAATTCTCTTTTACAGTAATTGCATTTAGCTTTCATATCACCTTGCTCATTCATAAATTTGGTAAAGTGATCCCATCCCTCAGACCATGGCTGTGATGGTCTCCTTGTCATTTTGGAGCTTGCAGCTTGAGTTTTGAGTCTTGGTACTTCATCAACCTCGGAAGGAGGGCGTTGATGGCTTGACTGTGTGAGAAGATTGGGATTTGAAGTGTTTTCAGTAGGCATCTATACAAACAAAAAAAAATACACAATCAAATTTAAAGGTAAGAGTTGAATATATATATATTTATTACAATTACAATTAATTTTTAAAATTTTTATAAATTTGAAAAGTTATACTTTTCCTACTAATATGTACATATTTATTACAAATTTTTATATATTTAAAACTAAATGGGTTACTAACATTTCTGTTACAAATTCTTACAAATTCTCTAGGACTAAATTATGTTTGTCTTAGATGTGAGATATATATATATATATATATATATATATTCTTAATTTAAAATTAGATTAACAATATAATATGTAAAAAAAAAAAAAACTCTTTAAATTAGGCTTTTTCTTGAGTTTCTTACATATACGGAGCTAAATTATACAACAAAAATAACATATATAAATAAATAATGAAAAGAAGACGTAGTCAAGTAAAATAAACTCAAGAAATACCCCCACATTGCCAAACCTAATTCATTACATAATACGTACATTACATGGTACAGGTACTCGACTTACTCACAATTTCGTGAATTATTACAACAGTGAAAGAAGATTTAAGTGTTTTGTTTCTATTATCACTTTTTCTTGATAGCAAGATATTAAACTCTTTTTAGAGCATTTTAAAATTAAATGCGTTATTGCCACTGTTAAATCTGTGAAAATAATGAAAATAAACAAAGAGACTTGGTGATCTTCAAGTAAGAAATGTGATTCTTTTTATTAAAAAAGACATAGCAAAAATATAGACATATACTTGCACAGATGAAAAAGTTAAAGTTGAGAAAAAATTTAAAGACGAAAAATAAATTACCTGAGAAAAAAAAGGCTGGAAAGACTGCAAATTAAAGCTATGACTTGGGATGATATTATGCAACTGTCAGCTGAGGGGAGAAATTCCAATCAAATTTGATTAGGGTTTGTCGAGTGTCGACTGCTGAAGAAGAAAAACTGTGAAAGAAGTACGAGAGGCAGTTTTTTTAGGTAGGTTTGGTCGTTTGGGGATTTGGTTTTTTCAGATTCATTTGGCCTTTTTTTTTTAAATATGGTTTTATTAGATTTAGTTTTTTTCTTGGGCCTTTGTAATAGTTAATAGAATGGGATAAGTAGTTTGGGTTCTAGTTGGGTTTGGGTTATAATTTTTTTTTTATCAATTATATTTTATATATTTATTAAATATATAAATAATATATTAAATTATAATTCGGTTAATTTGATCAATTCGATTTTAAAATTTATTATCCGAAAATTGATTTAATGGACCATTGAAATCGAAACTTCAAATTGACAAAAATTAATATCGAATTAATCGAATTAACTAAATCAAATTGAATTAATTTTTTGAGTAATTTAATTATAACCAAATTTTGCTCACCTCTGCGTACATGTTTAAGGCATCAGATTTCAACCAGATGGATTTAATAACTCTGTGTTAGCCATCGGCCTACTTGCCGTGAATAACACAATGTGCGGGAAGGTTATATGAATTGACGATATTAGCCCCTACTTGATTTCTGCGCTGCATAGCCGTTATTTGATTCTAGGCCTTTGTCGAGGTCCAGATCGGCCCATTCCATGGGCTACGAATCAACTTTAAACCCAAAAAATGTATTTCTTTTGTTTGAATATATATTAAGACTTCTTTTTTATTTACTGAAATTATTTTTCTTATTTCTTGAGTAGAATTAAAATTATTTTTATTTTTAAATATATCTTTAAATTTATGTGTCATCTTATTAATTATGCTTGTAAAATTTTAAAATTTCATTTGTGATATAAAATATAATTTCTCAGTCATTCGTAAATTTTAATATTTATTCAATTAAGGCTACAAAATTAGAATTCTCTATCTTTCAGCACAGAAAGGAGAGGCCTTTTGGCATTCAACCTAAGGATAAATTGGCATGTTTCCATCTTACACAGCTGGCTTAATGTAAGCATGGGTTACTTGTAAATTACAAAGTTTGTGCTAATAATCTTTTTTTTTTCAAATTTTTTATTTAATCATAGATAAATTTATTAGTTTGGCTAGGCCTAGAATCCAAGTCATTAGACCTAGTTTAAGCCAACAAAATTATAACTCAAGTCAACATAACATGAGACGTGAAATCTGTTTAATCTCTTAGAAATTATATCGAGTTTTATCTATTAAGAGAAGGCCATCCGCATTATCAACCAACAAAAAACAATGAATAGCTGACATGTGGCACTGTTGGGTATCTAGGGAAAATAAGGATCAAAATGGAAGATGAACAAAAGAAAAAAATAAGAACAAAAATGAAGAAACAAGGTTTACCCATGGTTGTTTTACCATTCCATGAGCTAAAACATTTAGTTCATGCAATACTTATACAACATTATCGGTTACTGTTACATCTCATGCAATAAAGTTTGTCATCAGTGCATTTTCTAACCACGCATTTTTGGTAATTGGCAAACCGTACCTTAGCTAAATCTATGAAAAGTCAAACAAAATTAATGTAAAAGTTAATAAAAAATGATATGCTAGTGTGAACCAAAATATTTTGACAGTAAAAATGCCACCGCATTCAGAACGCACCCTTTAGGTCACCTGAATAAGTATGAATAGCATAAACAATGGCTAATCACAGCATGCATCCTATATATTCAAACCTCTCTTACAGAAACCCAGGTCAATAAACATCAAACTCGCCAGCTCTAGGACATCAACAAAAATTGATGGATTCCCACCCAAGAAATCTATCCCCCTAACCGCAAAACTCACCAACTTAAACTAATTAATCTACTTTATCTGCAACTTAAAAGCTCTAGTACCGAGGCAGACTCAAAACAATATAATCAACATATGAATCTTTAAGAGGATGTTACCGACTTGTTTCTGATCGATATTATCAGCTTAGGCTCCTTAAGTAAGGATGTTAGTGCCCTATAAAAATCATATATTCAGCAAATGGTTAGCCTCTCATTTCTTTTCGAAAATATCGAAAAAACAAAAAGTTAGAGACACCAACAAGAAGTGATTTTATTTGTCTAAAGTAGGAGGATACAGGGCCATATTTATGTTTTTTTAAAGGGAAAAAGGGATAAGATTAATATAATATTATATTACTGTTACTGCTGCGGCAAGTTTTTCATGTATGGTTAATTCCTTCAATAGAAGGAATTTCCATTTGACCTTACATGCTCATCAGAAGTTATGATTCAAAGCAAAGTCATTCAGCAAAGACGACCTGGTATAATAACACTGAATCTTTGGCCGTTAGCCGACAAATACATAGGTAAGATATATAGCAAAATAAAAACTAACACAGCCAATTCAAATATAATAAAGATAATCTGACTCGTCCTGGTGAAAGTTTCCTCGGGCGCCGCGCTGAAAATCATATAATGGAGTGAAAGAGAAAAGCTGCCGAGGGAGCCACAAAATGCCGAAGGGTCGAAGTTGCCCTATAAGAGAAAACCGCCTTTAAAGGAAGGCGATTCAGTTTTCAAACAATATCTCCATTAACTCCCACTCTCCTTGGAAATATTGGTGGGAAATGGTAAAGAAAAGAGCATCCATCAGCAAGAAATAAGAGACTACTTGGCCACCCCTGCCTGGCTGGTTCGAGCACTTGAACCCATTGGCAGGGGTGGCTAGGTGATGATGGTGCAGAATTAAGAGGGTTGATACTGAAGCTTTGTATGGGTTGATATGGGTTTTAATTTGCATTTCCTTTGGTCATGAGGGCAATAAAAGGGTGAGGTGACTTAAGAATAAGTGTGCAGTCACTTTTTCAATTTTTTACATATTCATGTATTATTTATATTATATTTTTTATCATGATTAATAAATATATTTACGATATTTTATATTCAAATAAATTTTAATATTTTAATAATTTATATTATATAAATTTTAATATATTAATATATATTAATATTTATTATCTTATTTATTTTATTTCGTGTTTTATTAATTTTTAACGTATTGCGTCTAAAAGTACTGAATTACTTTTCAGCTAAAGAGAAAGCTAAAAAGGAAGTGGGAATATTGAAATGGAGTTTGCTAGTTTCGGCATCTTCCAAAGGATATACCATTGCCACCATCCCCTAATTTGCACCGGATATGATGACAGCCCTTGTTTTTTTCTCTCTCTATTTCAAGCCCCTAGGATTTTGTATTGCGATAGCTATTCCTTCATTCCTGTTTATCACATGGGGATATATTAGCTCGTTTCATCCGGTCGAGAGTCAAGTTTTAAGAGTGGCATTTGTTGTCTAAACGGACTTCTATATATCTTCTGTTGTCTAAAACACTAAAACAAAGAACTTTTATACTCTTTGTTTAGATGGGGCAATGCCTCTGAAGTACAATTTTCAATTTGCCGGGTCACGCAGTCCAAGGTATAGTACAAAATAATATAAGCCGCGGTTTATCTTCACCGACTAAACCAGGTTCACCAAGGATTGTAAACTAGCAGTAAAGAAAACCAAAAGTTTTATACAAACCCCGACGAGTATCTTTGTTGTTTGTTTCGGGAACACACTTTTTCTTGAATATCAATGGAAACTGAATCGAGGTAGCAGAGTATTTTATAAGAATTTTGAAGAGGTGGGGGGAGGGGAGTGGGGAATGAAAGAAATTGCTTTAAAATTAGTAGGAGAGAAGAATTTGCTTATTTTTAAGGGTTTGAGAACCAGCTCCTGATACTTTTGACTCCTCTAAGCTTCATGACAAATTCTTCACGCTCAGCTTCTACTTCTGCGTATTTAAGGCTCATTTGTAGATAACGCTCCCGAATGTCATTTAGCTCTGCCTCTAGAGATGATTTTGTACGTTCGTATTTCTCCTTCGCCACAACTTCACCTTCAATAGATGATTTTCTAGGAGTATTTGATTGGCTTTTCCGACCTTCTGATAACCTGGAAGATGATATAGGACGATAAAGAAAGCTAGCCTGTTATGAGCAGAACTCATGGAACATAAATCATGGGGTTTTAGTGCTGTAACATGTTCCTACTCTCACCTATTTAGACGAACTTTATACTTGTTATTGGCATCCATAGCTTTGGCAAGTTCATTTTCTAGCAACTGAATCTTAGAGACAGGATCAACGGATTGAGGGCTTCCATCATGGAGATCGTAATTGTTATCCTGAATTCAAAGATGAAACATTTCCAGAAAGAAATTTAGAAATTATACCATTGTCATAATATTCATATGGGAATTCACCAAGATGTCAATTCTAAATCTGAGACCTATACGATTTCCTTAATGAAATTAGATTTCCTTACCTCTCTTTTGTTTCTGTAAGAACTTGAATGTTGCTGCTTCTGTTTTACTTCCACTTTCAGTTTCAATTTCTCTTCAAGGGTTTGAGCTTTTATCAGAAGCTCATCTTTTTCCTCTTGAAGCTGTTTTATTTGCTGCTGGAATCGTCTGTTTGCTTGCTTGATCTGATGAAGCTCGTTCTTAATCTCTACATCCTGTATTAATAATGCCTGTTTCGCTGTGAGATCAGCCTCGACCTGCACAAGTTTTTCTTCCAAGGCTACTTTTTCGTGTTTATAGTCCTCCAATTCTGAAACAAGCTTTTGCAAGGTAAAAATCTGCTGCAGAAAGTAACTTTTCTCTGCCTTCAGATCATCACATTCTTTGGATAGTCGATGCAATGAAGCTTCCAGTTTCTCTTTGCCAGCTTTGATCGCATCGCGCTCATCTTTTATAGCCAAAATGTTATCCTGAAGATTTTCCATCTTCAGCAGCTGAACCTTCATATTGGCAGATTGTTCTGATACTTGCTGCCGTTCATATTCGGAAACAGTTAGCTTTAGTTCAAGGCCATTCACAATGGTTTTGAGTTTCCTTTCACTGGACTTGTAACTCTCCAACAACTTCTGAGCTTTATCATGTTCTGCCATCAGTGTTTCCTGGTTTTCTCTGGAGGCTGCAAGTTCACCCAATAGGTCTTCGACTTCTGTTTTAGTTTCAGCTTCTATTTTCTTGAATTCACTCTCTGTATGTTTCAGGTTAGATTCGGCTTCTTGAAGAGCTGATTCCAGTCTAACTTTATCTGCATGGAACTCATAATGTGCTGCAGCGATTTGCTTTGCGAGGTTTTCCACCTCTTGTTGAAGATTCTCAACTTCATCCGTCTTTACCAAATAGATTTGATTCCAGGAGCTTTCTTCAAGCTTCGCTTTCGCCTCAAGCTGCTTGCATTTATCATGAATTGCATCCAATTCCAATTTTAGGCTTTCCTCTTTTGATGCAAAATCTTCAATCACCAAAGTAAGATTTTCTTCCAAAACATGAACTTTGTTGCTGCAATCACTCAAGCGCTTTTCTGATTCCCTTAGTTTGGCCTCCAATTGAGCACAATGCTCGTCCAATTTCAACTTCTCCTTCCTCAAGTCTTCAGCTGACTTCTGAAGTGAATCGCGTTCTTCAAGGAGTGTCTCACTAGTGGCTTGTAACTTTGTATTTGCTCTTCTCAGATATTCACAATCATCTTGAGAAGCTAACCACTGATCATGCATATCCTGCAGCTGTTTTCCCATATCTGTTTTTTGAGCATCCATCTCATTTCTAGATCTTGTAATCTCATCCTTAAGACTTGTTGCAAGTGATATCGAATCCTCAAGTTGCATTCGAATTGAATCCCTCTCATCTTTTACATCTTCTAGTTGAGCTTCCAGAATGGACAGGCATGACGACAACTGCCTATTTTCATCTTCCAGCTCTAATACATGCATCTCAAGTTCATGCTTTACTCTTTCTATCTCTGAAGACTTCCTCTCAGGAATTTCATCCCCGGAAACATCAGAACTCATGCTGCTGCTGCTCAGCGCCATCATATCATTTCGCAGATCATACAGGCACTTGGCGGCAATTTCACTTTCTCTTTGGATGATTTCCATCTTATCTTCTAGTTGAACCTTTTCTCTTTGGAGATTAGACACCTCAGCTTCTAATTTACTTTGATTCCATCTAAGTTCTTTATTCTCCTCTTCTTTTGACTGCATAGTAGCCTCCAGTGTTTGTGTTTCAGTCCTTTTTTGAGCTAAATCCTTTCCTACTTCTGTTACTTCAGCTTCCAGTTCCATTTTCTGACCTTCAAGTTCAAGAATGTAACTATTATAATCACTTTGAATCTCCCTGGTGATTTTCTTTTTCAGCTTCTCTTCCAGAAAAAGCATTTGTGACTTTTGTTCACTCATTGCGAACCCGGGACTAGCTGAAATCTCATCAGATGAAAAACCAGTGGTTGCAACTCCTGTGGAATTGTTCTTTGTTTTCTCCTTTAGCTTGAGCAGTAATTCAAGATTTTCATCAGTCAGCTCATTACAATCACTTTCTAACTCCTCTAGTTTTGTTTTCAAGGCTTCGATTTCTCTGATCAGATGTGCATCACCTCCCTTTAGGGACTCCGGATTTGCAAAATATCTCTCCTTTTGAGACGCGGATAGCTTTGCCTTCAAACCAACAATTTCTCTTTCTTTTGCTGCTAACTTACTTTTATATTCTTCCTCAATATCCAAAGGGGTATCACTACTCGCAGCCATTCTGGTCTCCATGTCATCTTGTTTTTCCTTCAAGGCCTGTTCAGGAAGTTGCACCTTGGCCTGCAAATTCTTCTCTGATTCTTTTGATTGTTGCAGCTGGATCACTAAATTCCTATTGGCCTCCATTTCAACTTTTTGCTGTTCTATGGTTCCTTCCAGCTCCTGAAGAACTGAAACAAGCTCAACATTCGCATCTTGACTCCTCTTCAACTGCAAAGTGAGGGCGTCATTGGACTCCTTTTGGAACTTAATTTCATTTTCCAGTTCCTTCTGAATAAGGCTTACTCCTTCATCCTGAAATGTTGACTCTTCCAAGGTTGTTTGTTTCAGCATCGACTTCTCCAACATCAGTTTCAGTTGTTCAACTTCTTGTTGTAGTCCATCGCGTTCCATGTTCGCTGCTGATAGCTCCATTTCCAAGCTTGCCTTATTTTTGGACTGGTCAGAGTGTTCTTTCCTCAGTATGTCCAACTCAAGCATCAACTTCTCGGCATTCCTCTCCCACAGCTCTGCTTCTGCATGTAGCTTTTCGATCGTTTTTTCTGCTGCTTCAAGAAGACTCTTAGAAGAATCTGAGGCTCCCAAAATTGATGCAGAAGACTCTTGATTATTATCCCCAAAAGTGCTTTGTGAATCGAATGATGAATGATTTGATTGAGAAGGATCATCAAGGTGAGAACTCCCATAAGGTAAACTATTATGGGAACCGGGTGAATCTTGTCTTTGCATCAGGCTTTGAGTGTCACCACTCAAATTGCTTACTGGAGAGAAACTTTCCCTCCCTATAGAACTCTCTGCTGAATCATAGCTGTTATGTGTATCTGAAGTTGAGAAACTTACTTCCTGCAGTCAAGGAAGAAATACTGTTAGTTTCGAGAATAATGGTGAAGCCCAACCCAGTGATCTGCCTACTCTTTTAAGAGCATTTGGTGTCACACCGCATATTCAGATGTTGTCCTCTTTGGACCCACAACCCTCAAGGATTTGGCACCCTCGTAGATGCCTCTCCAGGCTCGAATGTGGAACATCCAAAGGGATTCCATTCGCTACACTGGTACCAACTGAGCTAGTAGCTCAAGTATTGACAAACATATTATAAATGTACCAATTTCCAATTGAGAATTAAGAAAAAAAAATTGTGATATATAGATTTAGCTACTCCATGAGTAACAACATGAAACTCAGAGATTTGGCTAGTTGCAGTCAATTAGAAATAGTGTCATTAATAGTTAGACTCAGTCACCACCCACCCAGTAACGCTTGCACACAAAATTCGCAATTCTATTCCTCCAAGAATGTAAGAACAGATGGCCAAAAGTATATGATTTAAGAATAACAAAAAAATGAGACCCTAACGTACCTTACTCCCAAGTTCTTCTTGGCGTGGGGCGGAGACCAAATCCTGAAAAGGGGACGTTTCAGCACTCTTTGCTATTATACTCTCTAGACCATCCGAATTAAGGCTCAGATCAGGATCTGCTTCATGGGAATTTGTCTTCTTTGAGTCATCGTCCCTAAAATAATCCATAGCAAGTCCTTATGATCCAATAGAACATTTAAGAAAAATAGAAAAGAAAAGAAAAGAAAAAAAATGGGAATGAAGGTCTGCGAATGATACAAACATGGGTTTTGGTCTTGGTGTCAAACAATGAATTTTGACCTGCAAAATCAGAATCATTTAAGTGTAGTGTCGTTAGAAACAAAAAATTTTGCTTCAATTTTATGTCTCATTCAGATTAGCAATAAGTTGCCTTGATTTCTGCATTCTTCTTTTCGTTCTAAGTTGTAATTTGATGGTAGTACTTAAACTCAATTTTCATGTTCTACCCATGCTCAGCTTTTGTGCAAAACATACGTTCTGGAGACAGCTAATTACTAAGTATCCATGAAAATTGACAAAAGAATTTAGGAAGTTTAAACTATTACCCAAAGAAAAGTTGAAATTAATAATGCTCTTATCATTAGCTATTAATCAATATATATATATATATATATTGTTGCTTTGCTTTGAAGTAAGTAGGTGAAAGTTTTCGGCTGCCAGTGAAATACCAACAATTTGGTAAGGCGGGACCGCTCTGGTTTTGGAAATAAACTAGACATTGCTGGTTCATTCGCTATGTAAACAAAAACGAATTCAGATTTAATTTAATTAATTTATGTAATTATATTTAATATATTTAATTTAATTAATTTATATAATCATATTTAAGAGATGATATTCGATAAGTTTAAAGGTTAAATTTTAATATTTGTAGTGAGTAGAAGGGACAATCTTTTGCACCTAAAAATATAGATAGGGTGAATTTGGCAAGCGACCATCTTTCTAAGATTTTACTTTGCTTTTCAGCTTGACCAAAAGTACGTTGGCAACAACTAAGGAGGACTACCTAGAACTGAAGCGAGGTCGATGCACTTCAGCAATAAAAACCAACATCAAAACCTGTTTTTTTTTTTAAAAAAAAAAAAAACAAAAACAAAAACATTCACAAGGGCTAAGGATTTCCTAGGAGAAATCGAAGAATTTTTAGTTCTATGAAAAAATTTTCATCAAAAAAACATCGTAAATGCCCGCATATGTTTTTAATCGCAACCGTTGGCCATAATTTTTAAGTTTTAATATTAATGAATGATGCAGCCGTGGAGGATCCAAACGCCCAAACCCAATCAATGCCTTTATCTACCCATAAAAGAAGATGTTTATTCGTAGGACGCTAACTCCTACCATGAGAATGCCCCCCCTTCAAACGTGCCAGGTAATACCGAGCCCAACGGCGCATTGCTCTTCATTTTTTTAAATGGTACATATTTATCGTACGAAACATAATAATAACAAATATTTTCTTGAAAGGAGAATTATAACATGCAATAGCTATTACATGATCAGCACTAAGATTGTCTTAAAAAGGGGCTAAAAAGAAAGGAATTTAAAGAAAAAAAATAACAGTTTTTTAAGAAAAAGACAAAGTAGGAAGAAATAGGATTGCTGATACTCACATGCAATGTTGTGCCATGGTTGCATTTTTTCAATGGCAATGAAACTGGAACAATGTCGGTTGAATTTATATAGCCTGTCATATTCACTGTTGCCTCCCCAAGAATGGCAGATCTTGATGATCCCTGAAAATTCAACTTTCATTCATCTAATTAGTCACCCTGAATTGAATCGGACAAAGTTAGGATCAAGTTCACAAGAACAATCAGCAAAACTAAGAAGGACGTTCTTTAGGTACTTTCAATCATTGAACTGGAAAAAACTGATCCCTGTAAAAACTAAGATCAAGAATGTTTTCATTAAACAAAATTATTATACCATTGCAACAACAAGCTTGAAGAAACAATCTTCCATCTCTTTTCTTGAAAACCAAACAGATTCTGACAGAGTTTCGTTCCATTGACAACTCCCATTTCGAACTACCGCTTTGCTTGTCTTTGCCATGGTTTTCCCATTCTCCATTGAGATTATGGACATAAACAACCTGTCCCATCCTTTGGGTACCTATAAAGGAAAAAACACCGGAAAGAACACTTAATGCTTGTAAAAATGACACAATTGAAGAACACTATGAATGAATGAATGATTTACCTGAACCAATTTGAAATTGGAGAACTTGAAATCTATCTTTTCCCTCGATTTATTAGTAATTGGCCTTGTTTTATGCAACCTGAACATTGCTTTTCCAGCTTTTTTTCCGTACGAGTTAATCTGGAAAATTTCAGAGATAACGTAGCAAAAACATTACCAATATTTCTAAAAATTACCAACTAAAGAGAGATCGTTAGCTTGGCAGTCTTTTTTATGAAGCACACTTGTTAACTTTATTGTCTCTCCATGCAGGGGAAACTATATGGTGTACTGAATTTCACATTATCACCCTTGCAGCAGTCTGACACGTGTTTATAAAATTGAACTTCGAAGTCAGACTGTTGAGGTGGCTCAAAATAACTGCCTGGTTATTTTTGGGTGGTCCGAAGGTTTCCAATAGGCTATAGGCATCTCAAACAAAAGGACATAACTGCCTGGCGCCTGCCATGAGACAAAAGCACCACAAGGCTGGTTGATTAAACAAATATTTCAACTGTCGAATTATCATTACAAAGCATAAAAACAAAGCATTTAGGAGATTATACCGATATGAATTTTTTGTGTTTTGTTCCTGATATATGCCAAACTCTTTCTTGTACTTGCCGCTATTAGACTATTAGTTGAGGTACTATAAGACAAAACTAACCTTGTTTTGATTATTTTACAAAATGTGCTGGACTACAAATGGATTTTTGTTGTCACAACTTAAAACACATGCCTCCCAAGTCATAAGTAATAAAGCCCAAAATAGAAGCTTTAGAGCGGCTTTTTGAAACTTAATCCAACAACGTGAAAGTCAAAATTTTTCACCAAAAGTACTTAAAAACAGTTAAAATCTAATGTAAGAAACCTTTTTAGTGAAATGAAAGTTTAGTTTAATTTATTTATTTAATCAATTAATATTTAATACATATAAAATTTAAATTATAGTATTTATGAATTTTTTATTTTTAAATTACGTTTTTTTATGTCTCTATGTGTGTGTGTGTGTATATATATATATATATGTATAACACATTAGTAGTAGGCCTGCTCAAGGGCCGGGCTAACTGTCTAAACTCAAAGGTCAACTCGAAATTTGAGAATGTTTGGACAAATATAATAAGTCCAAAAAATGGGCTTGAACAAAAAAATAAGTCCGATTAAAAAATAGATCGGGTCTTGGGTTCGATTTGCGAAGCCTGAGCCTAGCCTAATCCGGCCCATTTTACTATTATATTATATTTTATGTATTATACAATTTTTATCATATAAGTAATACATATATATAATATTATAGTGTAAATTTTAAAAGCTATGTTAAATTATTTATATTTATAAACTTAATAAAAAATTATTAAATTAATAAAAATTAAATTAAAAAATATATTTTAAAAAATAAATTATAAAAAAATATAATATGAACGGGCTTAAATGGGCTTGGACTATCTATTTACAAATATAAGTAAGCTTGGACAAAATTTGAAATTCATATTTCGAACCGGACTAAACTTAAATAAACATATTGAATATTAATATTATGTTTAAGTCCAATTAAAATTTGATCCGATCTAATTCACGAGCAAATCTAGTTAGTAATTCGTTAGCCTTAGCATTGGCGTGTTTAAGCCTCACCGTCGTCATGGATACAGGGTTTTTTTTTTTTTTGGTTAAAATTGACCAGAAACCAGAACTCTGAACTTAAATGAAACATGACAGTGGTTCACCCTAAAAAATAACTACAAAACCATGCAATCTTTCTCAGTTAAACCCTTATTGGAAAGAAAAAAAAAACCCCACTGCCAAACCCAAACGAGCAATCCATCTAAAGCACACATCTTGTTTAAGCCCCCAGTTGGCTTACTTCTTTGACCCAAGTCCTTGTCAATTTCATTAAATTGCGATTTTTAATTGCTAAATTAATTTTTAAATAATTAACGATAATATTTTTGTTCTTTAACTTCTTTTTTTCATTAAGATTGCTTTTTTTTTCTTTCTTTCTGGGTTTGCTTGAAACAAAGCATTCACTTTTTTGCCTGTACAATTGAGCAATCCCCAAACTTACACCATCTATTTAGCAAAATGAAAAGCCTCAAATGTAGTTCGATGAAAATTTATAAGTGGACAGTCTGCGATAATTTTTTTTTTAAATAATAATCCTTAAAAGTAAAAATGTAATAATAAATAACAAGTGTTCATTTTTATACAATGATAGTACAATCTTTTAATTTCATGAAAAAAATTTATAAAATAATCATATATTTTATTTTTTAAAATAATTTTTATTTTTTAATATTTTAAAAAAAATTTATTATTTTATTAATCTTATTTGTAAAGTTTAACGTGTTATGGTTTTATATGTAGATGTATATTCATTTTAAGTTGGATTCAACTTATGCATAAAAAATCATAATGCAACTTCTGACTGTTTCAGGTCGAGCATACTTGAAATTTAAAATCTTATTGTGTTGGGTAAGCTGTTTGGTTTATGGATAGGTCGTCTAGCTCATTAGCAGGTCTAGTTGCTAGTTTAACATATGATTTTTTTATTTTTAATATGGTATTATCTATTAAAGCTTTAATATTTTTAAATTTATTTACTTTGTTATATTGTTATCAGACTCTAATTATTATCATTAGTTGAAATAATAATGCATAAACTGTCAATATTTAATAAGTTTAATTAATTAAATTAAAAAATAATAAATTGATAATATACTTTATTAACAATGCTTTCAAAGCTTATGATATGATTTATTTTTTGATAAATTATTATTTT
>JBBYHO010000022.1:1194066-1230127 GCA_038382025.1 Adansonia gregorii | reverse complement strand
TATAAACGTAAATAGAAAAAAAAATAGTTTTTCTCTCATTAGTAAAAAATAATAAAAAAATAAAAAGTATTATTTTATCATTAATTAAAATAAAAAATTAAAATTTTAAAAATAATAGATAATTTGATAAATATATTTATATAATACATATTACTCTCGTTCTCTTTTTTCTTTTCTTTTCAATTTAAAATAATTTATTTTTATTAATAAATATAAAAAATAATATTTTTTTAATTTTTTCCTCTCAATTTTTTTTCAACGAACATATCAAAAATCTATTTTCTTTTTACATTTTTATCTTTTTCTATTCGTCCTTTTACTTTTTTTTACCTAGCAAAATACACCATAAGAGAGTATGTTGGGAAATTCATCTGTATTACGACAAAAAATTAATATTGTCGTAAAGTAGTTTGCGTTTATAATAATTAACTTCGGATTCAGACGACTACAACTAAGAAAATTGCATAACGCTTAGAAAACCATGGATGGGGACTCAGATTAAGACATTTGTTGTATAAGTACCTCGTCGCGTCCACAATCTCAAATGTAGATTTTCACGAATGTTTGGTACGTATGGACGGTAACATTAATTTATTTCACTCCATGAAATTTCTCTTTTCTTTTTGAAAAATGAGAGATGGGGTGAGTGATATGAATGTAATCAAACTGAATTAGGTTTAGTTGAAAGTTTGAGCTCGATGTAATATATTTTGGTTTAAAATTAAATTTAAATTTGATTAAATTTTATTTTTAAAATTAAAATTCGATCTAAGATAAAAATTTATCTGTGTTTGATCTCATTTGATTTAAGTTTAATTACATTAGCTTATCTAATAAAAATGAGTTAAATTTTAAATTCAATTATTCATGCTTTAGCTTGAGTTCGAATATATATTTTATTCATTACTAATTAAAATAAAAAATATATATCAAAAATAAAAAACTAATTAAGATCATAAACTATTTAAATTAATTATTAAAATACTCAAATTTAACTCATTTAATAGCTTGAGCTCTACTTCATAATGATAAAATAGAATTCAAATTGTTTTTAATCAAACTTAAACAGTTTGCAAGTACAAGCAAATTTTTTTGGTGATGATTTTGATAAATACATATTTTATTGACGCTCTCGTCTATAAAATTATTATTAACCTTTTATAACTATTTATATTGTTATATATACATATATATATATATATACACACACACCCATGCGAATATATCTTATAAATAAAAAAGATTCGTAATAATTAATTTTACTGAAAATAAATTAAATAAATTTTGTATCGATATTTTTTTAGAAAGAATTTGTAGCAATTATTTTTTTTTAATTTTCGGAAGGCAGAGTATAGAGAGAGTAAAACGTCACTCAAGAATGTATTGGGCCATCCTCAGCCGATCCTGCTAATATTTGCCGACACGCAATGCCAATGAGGGTGACCGATGAGATATAATTAATGAAAGATCTTACACATTCCAAACTTTATTGGCTCATTTCAGATATGGATAAAGCTGGTAGGGTGTAAGACCTTAAAAAAGTTATCAAATGATAACAATAATAATAATAATAATAATAATAATAATAATAATAAACACTCCGTAACCATGAATAAAAACTTTTGTAAATATAATTATAATATAAAAATAAAATAAATATTTTAATATTTATATAATATAAATTATTAATATATTAAAATTTATATAAATATAAAATATAAAAATACAACAACAATCTACCTGCAGCTATTAACGGGGCCACGGGCGCCCACCTTAGAACAAGGAGACAAGCTGAAGAAGAAGAAGACAAAGACGAAAAAGATAAATTTTGAATCATGTTGTGGGGCAGGCACAGGGCACACCCTTGAAAAGCTTTCAAGCAAAAATAATTGTCGATTGAAACATTTTGATCAATCGTCGAGAATTTGGGTGCGTTTAAATCAAGAAAAATGGTGACGCATAAAGTACTTTATATATGAAATGCTAAGTATCGTGCTCGTGAGTTGCACGAATTTATATATATTATATATTTTAAATCATATTATTATTAATATTATTATTATTATTAATAAAATTATATATGAAGATTAGTTAAATAAAATTTGTATGATTAAAAAAAGATTAAGTGATATATAATGAGAGATTTTTAAATTTTTATTACTTAAATTTTTTTAATATAATTGTTTAAATTATATCATTAATGACTATTATTATTAATAAATTAATTTTAATAATCAATTAATATTATAAAATTAATAATCAAATTACATTATTAAGATTAATTGAGTAACATTTATATTACTTAAATTTATTCTTAATCAAACTTATTGAGTTATGTGTAAATGATATTCATGACGAATTTATTAATTAAGATAATTACATTTTATATTTATTAAGTTTAAGTGAATAAATTTTATTATTATAAACATAAAATTATCTTTCTTAAATTTATTTTCTATTTAACTTCTTGAGTTACGTGCATATAAAATGATTTAATTAATCTTAATTATTATAAATTTTATATATTAAATTGTAGTAATGTATATTATTGTTTTTAATTGGATGACATTTACTAATTAATGATACATGAATCAAATTAATTTTATTTATTAGTTAATTTTAATTATTAAAATATAATAACTAAGACAATACTAAAATCTTGTGAGAAATATTAGACTATTTAAAATATCATTCGTAACATATTTATTAATTCAAGTTAATTTTATTATACAGATAGATATATATATAATTAATATATATTATTAATTCTAAAAATAATATTAAATGTGAGAAAAATTCATATTTAAATATTGAATAAAAATTTCGCCAATTAATCGGACCCTTAAATTAAATAGAAAGCTTGCATCCACGTTATATCCAACAGGGGCATTTACATGACATTCACATGTAAAAAAGCACATTTATTTACATATATCGAGCTCACAATTAGGAAAGCTCATATATAAAATAAATAAATAAATAAAAGTTAATTCCAAACAAACGTTTTCAAAGATTTGACATTTTTTTTATTTGTTTCGAGTTCTATCTATTCCAATAATTTTAAACTATTCGCTAACGTAAATATCCAATCAAAAAAGAGAATGGAAAATTCAAAAATTCTTGTAGGACCGCTTTATCATAAATTATATTTTTTTTTCATCATCATAATAATAATAATAATAATAATAATGATTTTTGAGAAGTTAGTCGTATTACATTATACAGAAATTAAATGAAGCAGACGTTCGTAGTTGGGATATTTGGAGTGTTACTTGAAAGTCGGAAAATTATATGAACCCAACAAAATTTATTAGAAATTAAAAATATATAAATTTCTTTTAGATATTTACTTAAAAAATATTATGTAGTTTCCAGGTTGCTGCCCAATCTAGAAAATATTTAAGACTTCATGATTATAGGGTACTAAAACATAGTAATAATTCGAAAATCTCCTTGTCTCAAAATTTTAAGAACTAAGAATTAAGAATTTTCGTTTACTAGATGCTTCTATTTCTATTTTTCTTTATTTCTTAATTATTTTTGTTAGGCATCGGTAAAACTGCGTAGATGAATAAATGATTATACTTATTTATCTGAAATAAATAAAATAAATTAATAAAACAAATTAAAAATATAAAAAATTTGATTTTACGAAATTCGAAAAATTGATCCAGGTTTGATAGTATTAGCAACTTATTTCTCATACTTTTTTACTCACATTACAAATTAAAAATACAGTTGATTACAATACAATGAACTAAAAGATGACATCAATCTCTCTTAAAATAGACGTGAACTAACGCAAAGAAGAAAAGTAGAGAAAATAATAGAGATTTTTTTGTAAAATTTTTCTCTGCTTTTAATTTTCTCCTAGAGTAAAAGCAACTCGGTTTTAATTGTTCTTAAAAAATCTTTAAAAAAAAAAATCTAAAGGCTGATCTTTTTAAAATTCAAATTAGGATTGTATTTTTAGGCTGGGGCCTAGTTCGACTCACGTATACAGGTGAATATCAATTATTTAACATATTTATATATCGTATATTTATTTATGATAAATTATATATTAATATACGTATTTTATATTTATATAAAATTTGAGCCATTGATATTCAACAATTTTTTCCGTTTTTTACAAATAAAATATTAAAACAAAAAAGGTAAGAACATGTAGCAAATGGTTTTTAATGTATTTTATATAATTTTTTTAAAAAAATTGATATAAAAATATACGAAAATATAAATATAAACTAAAATTTGACACATTTATGCGGCTGAAAACGTTGTATTTTGCAAAAGAAAATAATTAATGTGTAAAAAAACGTAAGTAAAATTTTAAAAGTAGACATTTTACCTTTAATTTTAAAATTTTTTATAATAATTTTATTTATTTTTTAATTTATATGATAATTTTATTTATTTTTATAATATATTCTATCGCATTACATCTAATCGTATTTAATTAAAAGCTTTTGAATTTAATTTTATTAAAAATAAATAAAGTGTTCCCAAAAACTTTAAAAGAGAATGGAGAAGGCCAGTGAAAAATGACAAAAGTATTTAATGTTTCCCTTGGCCCCCCATGACACAATTAATGAAATCGATCATTCAAATTGCTAGTAGCGATTGAATGGGTGAAGGCCCGAAGGAGCTGAGCTAAAAGCCCAAGCAATAAATGCAAGGAATCGTCGACCGTCACCATAAATGTAATTTACAACAGTGGAGTGTGGATCTCGGAATTTGTTGCTTTAGCGTAACGGGGCTGACTTTGGTTTCGAAATTCCACGTGTGACAAACGCAAAACGGTGGAGCGTAGATCTCGAAATATAGTACAATTCATGCATACAATTATTTTTAATAAATATTATTTACTAAATTTATATTTAAATTTTAATATTTTTAAATTATGATTTTTATGAAAAAAAAATTAATGGAGCATGTAGTCTTCTCTAAATTTTCAAATAAACCCTCAAACTTTATTAGAAAATTTTAAAATTACAAATTATAACATTTTAAAATATAATATTTTAAAATATATTCATTTTGAAATTTTTAAAAAATTTAAAATTTTTATTTAAGTTCACTCTAAAAGTATTTTAATAATCATACGACGTATATATCTTATATAAAAGGGGATTTTTTTTTACACACTGCTTTTATTCATTTATATTATCTCTTAACCGTCAATATTAACTTGAGCTCGCGCCGGAACATCAATTTCGACACCCATAACTGTTTTTGTTTTATAGAAAGTCTCCTATTAATTGTCACCCAAGAGCCACGATAAATTTAAATATCAACGCACCTCAAGTTTTTCAGACCTTCTTAAAATGAAAAATAAAAAAAAAAACAACAACTTGAACATGAACCTTCAAAATCCTAAGATTCCAGGGAAAAAATATTTAATAATTTAGTCTCATCCCTTTTCCATCCCTTTTCCAGGAAAAAAGAAGAAGAAGAAGTTCACAATATGGTTTCCAAGTTAGAATTCTATAGACTTGGAGAAGTGTAGGTAATACAATTATTGAAGTTGACAGTTTTCGTAGGAGCAACCAGGAAGGAACATTTATAATCATTTGGTCCACAATAAGTAAAATAATAAAAAAAAATAATATCTTTTTGAGGTTATAATAACATTAAAGTGTATATATATATGTATATATGAATCATGAATGCACAGATTTGCTTGATTGATATGATAAAATGACAAAAACGACATATATCATAGATGGTTAATAATATTGGTGCATTATTTTATACATTCTGAGAAATTAAGTCCATTTCAAATACGTGGAATTTGACCCTTGTTATTGCTATTGACCCCAAAGTTTTTGGCAATTTCTGATTCAAAGATTTGTTTAAGATTTTTACCATTTATTTTCCCTCTATCAACATTTATTCTTATTAGAAAACATACCTTTCAACGATTTTAATTGGAATATTATAACGCAATATTTTTGGGATATTTTCTTTCTTTCTTTCTTTCTTTTTTTAAATTCTAAGCAACTAATTTTGTGGGATTGATTATTTTTTTTTTCCTTTTTTTGCCAGTTGTGGGATTTGATTAAGTCACGTGGATTTTGGAATCTTGCGTAGGTTTTCTGACAATAGAAAAAAAAACCAAAAAATACTTAGATTTTAAGGAAAAAAATTAATAAAATCATGTAGGTTTTCTAAAAATAGAAAAAAAAAGCAAAAAATACGTAGGTTTTAGAAGAAATAAAATAAAATAAGAAAAATATTTAATTTTATTTTGATACTCAAGCGTTGAAGGATATAAATAAAATTAAATTAAAAATTTACAATAAATATAATATTTTTTATTTAAATTTTAAAAAATTTGAACTCGAACTTTAGAGTCAGTAATGAAATTTGAGAATCATTGGTTGCTATATGTATTTTACTTACTGTCTTAGACTTCCGAAATTTCCAAAACAAATTTTGTCTTAACAAAATCTTTTAGAACGCTCGCTCTAGGTATTCCCTTATAACCCATGTCTATAACCTAAACCAGCCGTACGAGCTTCAAGTTCGGGCGGGCACGCGGGTGCGGGTGCGGTCGTGAACCGTGGCACGTACGTCTGAACGTGAGCTGGTGGTATCACTGCTCTCTAATTCCTATAAAACGACAACTTAATTCACCAATCTCTATACCAGTGTTTGATTTATATATATATATATATATATATAACGTTTATTATTATTATTACTATTGTTCTTTTGAGTTTTTAATTAAGGTCTGATTTTGTTCGGCCTTTGTTTTAAAAACCCGACAGAAAGTAACGTATACCAAGATTTGTCCTTGTTCTACAATTGGAAAAAAAAAAAAAAAAAACTAGAATTCTCGTTGTTGTTTCTTGGATTTTGTTTGGTTGCCTGCGTCAGGCTTGCTTTCTCTTTGTTGTTGTTGTTGTTTCTGAAAAAGCAACATTAAATCTCGAGTTTTTTGCTAATGGTTACTTGTGGCTTCGTTTTATATCTGCTGTCCGGTTTCTCAGCAGCCATTCTCTCAGTACTATTTATCTACAGTACTAACAACAACATGGACCATAACTCAACTTTCTTGAACTCCCCACATTTACCCACCGCTGATAGAATTTGGCCTGTAAGAAATTTTTGTTTTCCTTCGTCTCTATATCTTTATTTTTCATTTTCAGGCCTTCAATGATGTTGAGTTGCTTGATGGTTTTTTTTTTTCCTAACTGTTTCATGGTTGACAGGAATTGGAGTTCAGTTGGAGGATTGTAATGGCAACGGTGATAGGATTTCTGGGATCCGCATGTGGAACGGTGGGTGGGGTTGGAGGCGGCGGCATTTTTGTTCCAATGCTTACGTTGATTGTTGGATTTGATACCAAATCTGCTGCTGCTATTTCCAAATGTAATTTTTATTTTTCACACTATAATAATCTTCGTGCTTTCAATGGAATCATTATTTTTTTAAAGCACATTACAAGGGAAAATCCCAACTCTTGTTGTTTTAATTAAAAAAAATTGGGGAAAAGTTGTTTTTCTTTAATGATTCATGTGAGTCCATTATAGTCAAGGAGTTCTGAAATACCCGTGTCCGACTCTCATCGTATATTTTTAAATATGGATATTAAAAATACTCTAAATATATGGATAAATTTAAAAAAAATGTCAAACATGTATCTATATTTGATACTCTTACCTCAATCCGAGTAACATAAGTTCAATCACTTGCAGATTGATTTGAAGAATAAAGAAAATAATTGCAGAAACATGCTTACTTAACAATTAAAAATAGTTGTTTTTTTTCTTATTGACATCAGATTTTTTATAACAATGGCTGGTGGCTGCATTTCAGGCATGATAATGGGGGCATCAGCATCATCAGTTTGGTACAATCTTCGAGTGCCCCATCCAACAAGGGAAGTTCCCATCATTGACTATGATCTGGCCCTTCTCTTCCAGCCTATTTTGATGCTTGGCATCACCGTTGGGGTTGCCTTGAGCGTTGTTTTCCCTTATTGGCTCATTACTGTGCTCATCATCATACTCTTCATAGGTACCTCCTCAAGGTCTTTCTATAAGGCCATTGAAATGTGGAAGGAAGAGTCAATTTTAAAGGTGACCCTTTCAAACTTCCAATTATTTCCGAGTGAATGTCAAGATTATGCGTTTACAAAATCAAATTACTATCATTTTAACAATCTCCCCCCCACCCGCTTCTTTTTTGGTTTTTTAATGTGTAAAATTGCAGAAAGAACTCACCAGGCAGCAAGAAACTCTGGTTAATTCCAGGGGCGAACGTAAGATAAAATCGTTGATGCCATTACAAATTTATCTTTTGACAGATTATAAAAGAAAAAATATTCACTGCTTTTTTTTTTTTTAATTATTTTTTTTTCTTTTATGTCGATTTTCTCAGTCCTGATAGATGCTGAGTATGACCCACTGGTTCCACGAGAAGAGAAATCAGCAATGGTTAGTGCATCAAGCCTTTGTATGACTTTGATTAATTTTCTATAAATATATAGCTTTTTTTTTTATACTATTCTATATCCAACTTCCTATATATTTCCAGCAAATATTATGTTTCAACCTAAGGGGGAAGAGGCTTTTGGTATTGGCTACTGTTTGGGTCCTTTTCACACTTATTCAAGTCATCAAGGCAAGCTAACTAACATTCTATAATTATATCTTTACTTCCAATATTTCCATTTGTATCATTCATTTTCATGGTTTATGTTGCCATTTTTGCAGAATGATTTGGTTGCTTGTAGCACTATGTATTGGGCGCTGTTCTGCTTACAGGTAATCCCTGTTTGATGAAACATCACAAACTAAATTTATGCTTTCCTGATTCATCAATTTTAGACACCTATAATGCTCCGATTTTTCATTTTTTTTGAGTACTTGTATTTGATTTTGTGTCCGATATATTTTTGGACATAAGTATATGTATCTGATCCTTGAAGTACTCTCCAAATTTATAAAAAAAAAAAACTTAAAAAAAATTAAATATATCTGTGTTGGATACATACTTGTATTTGACACTCATACTCAAATCCAAGTAACATAGCCTGATACAAATTTATGTTCATGTTTCAGTTTCCTGTAGCAGTATTGGTTTTTGGATACGAAGCAACCAAATTGTACAAAGAACACAGGAAGAGGATGAGCACAGGGAATACTGAAGCAATTTGTGAAGCCTCAATTCAATGGAGTGCATTGAACATTGCATTTTGTGCGCTCTGTGGCATCTTGGGTGGCACCGTTGGGGGCTTGCTTGGTTCTGGTGGAGGCTTCATTTTGGGTCCTCTCCTCCTGGAGATTGGTGTCATTCCACAGGTAAAAATTGCGGTTAAACATCAATATCATCATTCTATTAAATTTCTTAACAACTATATCAACTTAGCAACAGTGTCACGATAAATACTAACCTACAAAATATTATCTACTTTAACTCATTAAACTTCACAATTTTATTCATGAAAGATGTCTCACAAGCCGAAGATAGTTAACCATATCAGCTGAGCCAAGTGAAAACATGTGCCTGACGCTTTTATCTCTTGTTGAATATACTTTGCTGAATAAAATGCTTAGCAAAGATAGGCCTTATCAATTTTGCAACAAGCATTTGACAGAATCCTTACAGGACACGGGTCATTATGAAAGTATATAACCTCTCTTTGCTTTCAATGAACAGGTCGCCAGTGCAACAGCAACATTTGTCATGATGTACTCTTCATCGTTGTCTGTAGTGGAATTCTATTTGCTCCAGAGGTTCCCTATCCCCTATGGTAAGTCTCAGTTATTATCATCCCCTTATTTTTTGCTTGCAATAAAAGATTGAGAATTTGATCTCAATTCGATTAAAATTTTCCCCTTGTTTTCAGCTCTGTACTTGATGGGAGTATCTATTTTGGCTGGCTTTTGGGGACAGTATTTTGTAAGAAAAGTAATATTAATCCTAAAAAGAGCTTCAATTATTGTGTTCATCCTATCTGGTGTCATCTTTGCTAGTGCACTCACAATGGGTATGAGCTTATTTTTACCACAATTCAATTATTCTACTTTTTTTTTTGGGTCATTTTACTGTAAATTTTCTGTCAAAATTCATAATTGATAACTGGTATTCTTTTTCTTGATGTCTTTAATAGGAATCATTGGCATTGAGACAAGCGTTCAAATGATACACAACCATGAATTTATGGGGTTTTTAGATTTTTGCAGCAGCCAATGATCACCGAGAAAGATGCTGCAGAAGATTGAACAAGGGAGACAATTTTGAAGCAAAGCCAGAAAATGTTACTGGATATCGGCAAGGAAAATGTGGATTGTAATTAACATTTGTCTTCCCAAAGATTTTATAATTTAAATTGGATTCTGGCCAACACCTTGTTGACCACCCAAGATTCCAGTGTCCTGTAAGACTAAACAATTCACTTCTGCCTTTAGACTAGTGAGAGTTTGACGTAAAATATTATAACGGTTAAATATAAAGATAGAATTCTCTATCGATATAATAGAGATATTGAATTAATTTAAAACTTTATATATACGACAAATATAATTATATTGTTAAATCCAACAGTTAAATATATATCAGCTGATGCAGGTACGCAATCAATGCTCAAAGTTAGCCATATAGAACAACAAAAGCCAGAAGCAAAATGCAGAGGAAAGAAGAAGAAAACAGGGATTTAAAAATGAGGAATTACAGACTTTAACCTCTGTTCTCATCTCGTAAACAAGGTTTCTTAGTTTGAGAAATTTCCACCGACTTTGATTCATTGCTCAGCATGGCATGGCGTCCCAGCACAACAAGATCTAGAAGCTTTCTCCTTGCATTATAAACTGGATTTGGGTCAATTAAATAGCCCCTTGCATACGCTTCTCTAAGAAAAACAGTGTGTCTTTTCCCCTTGGTTGACAAATAAAACATCCCCGGGTGATCGAGGAACAAATCCCTTATGTTCAAATCAATGCCGAACGATTTCCTGAAATGGCTAATCTTCTCCACCTCTACCATCCGCTCCACCGTCAAATTCAAGAATTCATGAACAATTGCAACAGCCCGTTTTTCTAATCCCATTGTTCCTGCCTTAGATGACCTCTTCTTTTCTCCCACCTCTTCATAAGGCCCAACATATGGCAACCTCTGCCATTCCTTAACTTTGACCTTAAAATCCTTGTTCAACCTCATCCCTGGTGGATAGCAATGTTTAAAACCATATTGAATTTCTGTTCTATCAACAGTGCAGTCCTCCCCACAACACTCCATAACTCGCCAATTCTCAACAGAAGCCATGGAAGTTTTATCATGCATTTCATCAGTCAGTGTCAAAATATGAGTATTAGGTTCAGGAGCATCAGAGAGCTTAAATATGTGAGAATTCCGAGATATGATCGAGTCCTCAAAATCGTCTGGCAACCCAAGTTCCCTCCAAACTTTGAAAACCGCACGGAGAGGCAATGATTTAGTGGTCGACATAGACAAAAGCCTAACTAAGCGGTCAACAACAACAGGCAAAGAAGCATTGATAGCTTCAGCCTCTTGTCGGGTAATATCGATGGCAGCATCAGTCAATCTACAAAAAGTCTGGGACTTATTGGGATCAAAGAAAATTTGGAAAATATGAGGGTATCTACGGAGAAAAGGAGCGGCACCACGGTTTAGTTGTAGCTTCTGGGAGAGCCTGGAGAGGAAATCAAGGGAGACAGAAGGGGGGTTATTGGTGGGATTTGCAAGGATAAGATCTTGTATTGCAATGACTTTGAGAAGGTTTTTGTATTTGTCCATGAGTTTCTCAAATGTAGGATCCCTAGCTCTTGATTCTACATACTGAACAGAGGACGTTTTAAATCGACTACCAATGATCTGACAAGGATTTTGGTGTTTTAATATGGTTTTAAGAGTGATAATTGGCATTTTGAAGCGAGAAATCAGCAATGGTTCTTTTTCTTCTCTTATTGTCTCGTTGTGAACTTACGACGAACACATAACAGGCAGAAACGGCGCAAGCCGAAATCAATCAATACCGATTTCAGATGCTGATACTCGTTACAAATACTACGCAACTAATCTAAAGAAGAAACAAACAAAGAATCAGGGGCCAAAGAGAAGATTTTCATGCGCTTTAAGGTAATTTTGCCAACTGAGAGATCCACACACAACAAAGACCTACTTGGGTTGGAATGTGAAGATCGGAAAACGTCGAAACGATGCTTCTGAGGTTGGCTGCGCCTGGGCTGGGAGTAAACTAAGCAATATAAGTATAGTGCTAATGTCCACGTGACAGCGACACGAGGAGCTGATATCCCACTGTATGAAAACGGCGGCGTAGGAGGCTACAGTTGAGTTGTCAAATACTTTTAAAAAAAATTTTAATTAAAAGTTAGTGATGGATTTAATTTGAGTTATTATTTAAAATAATATTAAAGTTTTATTTTATTTTATATTTATATTAATAATCAAATTTTAAATAATAATTTTTCATTAAATAAATTATATTTTTAATTAAATTAACTCAAATTATTAAAATATTTACCATTACGTTTATTTGAGTCAACATTTTGATTTGCAGAGATCTAATCCTGCCTAGACCATCTTTTCCCGAAACAGCTAAAGTAAGAGGAATGAACAATAAAATTTACTTTCAAAACCCTTGTTACGTTGGATCAATATCTTACTATTTTTCCCGATTCGAATGACGCACTACTCCAACTCAAATGAATTATTCATATTTTTAAAGAATTTTTATATATTTTGATGATTATATTTCGTACTTACGAGTTCCTTGGTTAAAGTTTGAAACAATTTGATTTAATCTGATCTGCACGAATATTCATAGGCAACGAATTTTTCTAGTTCTGGATTTTATTTTATTTTTTGATAATTGCAAATTCTTTTCCCATTTTTGTAGGATTATTGATGCTATCGATCATGTTAGATTTTCCTTTGTCTTCTCCTTCCTTCTTTCATTTTTCTTTTATAAAAGCTTTTAATATTTTTTTTCTTTAAGGAGTTTTAAAATTAATTTTATTATACCTCGAAAAGGATAATTACTGCCTTTGAAATAAAAAATTAAAAAAAAAAAAAACTGCATGTTGCAAAGCCTCTGCTTCAGTATCTCCCATCTCGTTAATATTTAGTTTCTAACAACGGCAAATTATTGACCTGAGTCTTAAGCTATGCTACCCAGTCATAAATGTCAGATAAAAATATATGTTAAATATAAATATATTCAGTTTATGTAATTAAAGAATTTTTGAAGACTGATATTGCTATACTTATGTTTGTACGGACGTCAAACATGTGTGTACTAAATCAAAAATTTAACCCATTTCCATTGATATAATTATTTTTGAAAAGTAACTTTCGATAAATCTGGATTCAAATAAAAACACCATAATTTATTTTACTATCCCCAAATTATAGCCTGTTAAACAAAAACGGACATACAAATAAAAATAAATTTTCAAAGGACTGGAACAAATCAAGTTGCATAAATATAAAATTACCCATTATATGAGCAAATTCATCTTAATTTTCCAATACACATATTTGAATGCAATTTCTGTTAAATTTTGTACGGAAAATGTTTAAAAGAATTACATGCCCTGCGCATAGATTGGGGCACAAAACTAGCCTATGCAGAAAATTTGAAAGGGGGCAGCCTTCTAGAAACGTAAGTACGAGTCACTTACCTAGAAGAAGTGCCTCCCATGGAGGATTTCGAAGTAGACTGGAGATCTTTGGTAGGATTAGAATCTGCACTGATGGCAATCTTCCCCATTCCAACCTCCATTGCCTCCTTCTCATCCATCTCCCCCTTCTTTTTATTGGATATACGCGTATCCGCAACTTGGCCTTGCAATGAAGACCCTGATGGCTCTAAAAGTCGGGGGCCTGCGTTGATCCATGGATGAAGAAGGCACTGAGCAGCACTGGGACGCTTCTCAGATACAAAATCGAGGATGGGAACCAGGAAGTCAGTCATTTCATTTGCTTCTTGCTCGCTGAACTCGTACTTCTCAACAAGGACCTTATTCAAGGGCCAGAAACGCAACCTACGTATGTGCCTCAAATCACCGTATCGATTAAAGAAGTCCCGTGAATAACGGCCGCCCAAGGCAATCTGAGCATAATTCCCAAAATAGTTTTTGTTAAATGCAGGAGGCTAAGAAAGCAAACTTTTTCATATGCAGAAATGAAATTTCTCACCTTGCGTGGCATCATCCCTAGAAGTTCCATCATTAAAGCTAAGTGATCCTGAACAGAAACAGATCAAGTAAAATGTTAAATTCGTCGAAGCATATATCTAGTTTTAGCATGTTCGAGCGGAAGCAGAATCAAGATATTCCTACTATGGACAACTTTCGGTGATTTATTTTCAAGGTTCTCAAGTTCAAAGCTGCTTCAAAGCACTTTCAAAAGAATTTTAATGTACATATTTTGCAAGGCAAAATAACATTTTCCCTAACACTTCATGCATTTCATTAGGCACACAAAGTTAATAATTCAAAGGGGACAAAAAAAAGACCCCAAAACCAGCTCAAGCTTTAATGGTGAAAAATAGCTCAGTTGTCCTATAATGGAACTCAGACATGACATTAAAATAACCCTACAAAAATGCTAAACCAACAGAACAATATTTGTGCTTCACAATAAATTAAACCGGTCTTTACAGAAGTAAAACAAAAACAGACAGCTTAACTCACAAAGTCATAGTATGCCTAGCTGCCAAATGTTTAGTTAGCCGACAAAACATGAGAAAACACAAGTATAAAGATATACATGTATACATAAGCACACATGAGTACATGCGTACACAAAGCATATACAAAACACATATTCCTAAATACAAAAATTATATATCATTCAGGTATGCAAACTATGATGGTGCAATCCAGAGTTGAAGGTAATCCACATATGCTATTAAACCATTCAGCATTTTCAGCTGCCAGTGAGCACTTTTAAGACCCAAACCCAAAATAATTGCATTCAGCAATCACTACTCTTAAAAGTTTCACGAGACTATGACCCCTTTCCAGTACAGAAATACCAAAAAAACCATAGATATAGAAGCACACAAGTAACCCAAACTAACATATCCAACACATATAGAAGCACTCCACTCCAATCAGATAGTTCAAAAACTATATCCTAGCATAAAATCAATGTTATTCTTTTCAAATTGGGCTCAGTTCAGCTCCCAGAAAAGGGGAACAAAAATGAAAGGCATTACCGAATCTTAATTTTTAAGGGGTAATTGCTGCCAGAAAAAATGAGTTCTTTCAACTTTTGTTCTCAAAAATAGATAAGCTTACATTCTGCTCAGCTATCACTTCAAAATACATATAAGGTTACCGCATAAATCAAATACCAAAGTTTACGGAAAAATTTGGATTAAGAGAAGTGGAGAAACTGAAGTGAAATAACTACCTAAAAGTGAATAGGCAAGAAGAGAAATTTTCAGCCATAGCACTTTTTAAATCTCTCCATACGTGAAGAAACGAAATTTCAGTTCACTACATTTCAGCCATTGTGATTATCACATTAAAGATATGTAAAATGCAAAATATCTCCGATGGAAATGCCTCCACGTTTAACTACAAGTTCGATATAACATGCAAAAGAAAACAAACTTTTGTCCCTGTTTATAGCATCTCTTTTCTTTTTCAGATGCACGAAGCAATTTTGTTTCCTTTACAAAATCAAGGAAATAAATTTTTTAGGGTTTCAAGCTTATCACTACCTTTAAAGATTGAACGCCACATCTTGAATGAAATTTCATCAAGGGATATGAGAAACATAAAAACAAATGCATACATGATATATTGTGCAACATACATAAAACAGATCACATCATTGTAAAAGAAACTACCTCATCTCTGTCAAAGTTGTCGCCACTATGGGGATCAAAGAGTACATCACCCGTTGCGAGCTCAAAACAAATGCAAGCAAACGACCAAAGGTCTGCTGACGTAGAATATTTAGATCCCAGGATCACCTCAGGACACCTATACTGCCTTGTCTGGATATCATTCGTGAATTGTTTATATGTCCAACATGCATTCCCAAAGTCAACTAATTTGCACTTTAAGTCAACTGAAGCCAACAGTTTCCTTCTTGTGGAGCGGCTTCCTCTCTTATTACTCTGACTTGCCTGACCAGTATCCTTTGTACCATCAGCATCAGAGAATCTATTGGCATTGCCACAACTAGTGAGGCATTCAACAGAACCCACATATTTCTTTTCAATGGGAGATGATTCAGCCGCACCAGATGCTTCAGGGTCCACATCAGCTTCTGCAGAAACTTCCTTCTCCACACACCCCTGAGCCGCTCGCTTAGCCTTTCTCCGAATCTTTTTCTTCTGATTCCTACATAAATCCCCATTTGAAGACAGCACTGTCTTGTCCTTACTATTGGGAAGAATGAGACGAGTGCCTGACTTTCTTGGGTCCTTAGACGGATCTATCACTGACAACAGTAAAATATTTTCTGGTTTCAGATCCGTGTGTATAATGGAAAGCTCCCTATGCAAGTAATCCAAGCCCACTAGAATATGGAAACATATTTCCTTAACCCTATGAACAGGCATGCCATGATAATCAGAGTACTTGATGAGAGTCAAAAGATTATCTCCCAAGTACTCAAACACCATACAAACATGCTGTCCATTGGGACCTGAATGCTTAAAATGATCCAAAAGCTTCACTACACATTTTCTATCCTCTTTATCCCCATCTGCAATCTGTTGCAAGATTGTTATCTCGTCCATAGCTGCCTCAGTGTAATGCTGCGCACTTTTTTGTACTTTCAAAGCTACATAACACTGTAGTTTAAAAGCAAATTATTAAAATCTAACATAAAGAAAACAATTTAAGTAAAATTAAAAGAGAACAGATCAAATTTCCTAGTGATTTTTTCTGCTGTTTCATTGTCAAAATTGATCAAGCAAACAAATGCGTCACTTGCGAGTTGCAAGGAATGCTTTTAATTTGTCCTTTATAATCCTGCATATTTTTCCCCGCTATTTTCTATGCAATAAATCTAACAGAATATTAAAACAAATAAAATGAAAAGGTCCTTCTTTTTAGAAAATTTTTCTTTAATTACAGGATCGAGAAAACAGATTAATCAAATATTACTGACTTAAACAAAAGAATTATAGCTAAAATGCAAAAAGCTAAATTCTTAAGTAAACTACGTAGATTTGATTATAGGACGGCATGACTGAACTGATCAACTAGAGAAACGAAAGAGCTAAAGAGTTTGAGAGAGAGCGGCGCACGGAGAGCTGAGTGTCCCAAGCCAGCCAAACGGTGGAGAAATGACCCCAACCGAGCTTGCTTTGCACGACGTAACGACCGTTCTTGAAAGTGTCTCCGATTCTAACGGCGTGATAACCGCCTCGCCGGTAATCTTCCGTCCCTTCGTCTTCCGACGTGAAATCCCCGCTCTCACTCCCACTCCATTCTTCCTCCTCCTTGTTGTCCCCCATTCCCTTCTCTTCCAAAATCTAAAAAAAAAAATTTTAAATAAGTAAATAAATATATATTTCATAAAAGTTTCAACAATTTCTCGATCAGATTCAGCTGGATCAGTAGATCTTGCAGCCACTGCTAGGATGGATAAAAGAAATTTCTCTTTATTTTCTCCGTTTGGATTGAAGGAAAAAATAACTTAAAAAAAAAAAGAAAGAAACAGACTTTTTGGTATTTATGCGGGAGTGTAATCCCCGTATAGGCAGTAGGGACTTTGAAATTTGGGGTTTTCCCATTTTTGTTAATACGTGTCGTATGGAAACGGGGTGGGATACTGTGCGAGTGTGCTTATTGATTGGTTCAGTGAGATGTCATATCATCGTTGGAGAATCCTAAATGATGGGAATGCTACATTTTTTAATATTCATAAGCAAAGTTCTCGTATCGTTGTGTAATTTTTGAAAGGATTCAAATAAATAAATTAAATTAAAAAATTAAATACGGTAAACATTTAAAGTTGGTTTAAGATAGGATTAAATTTAATTATTATGATTCGATTAATTTTTAATTATATAATAATTATATTTATATAAATTTGTTATTAATGGTATATTTATAATTAAAATATGTAAAAATCATTTATTCATGAATTTTAATTTTTAAAATATAAATAAAAACATATATATTAAAATTTAGTATTAATATAATAATTTTATTTTAATTATAAAAATTAAACATATAATAATTATTTATTTTTATTAAACTTCAAATTATTGTATACTAAATTGATTAAATAATTATTGAAGTGATTTATATACATAATAATGGGAAAATCGTAAAAACGAATAACAAAAATAATAACTTTTTATCTATTTTTTTAAATCAAGACAATAGCACAAATATTAAAAGTCCAACGATATTTGTCATATTAATATAAAATTTTAATATAAATTATGACAATTAAATATATAACAATTTTTTCATTATTTTTTTAATTATTGTTTTCTAAGTTAATTAATTATAAAAATAAAGCTATATACATAATAATAAAAATAAATAATTAAACAAAGTAATTGTTTTCTATTTTAAAAAAAAAATCAAATTATGGGAATTAGTGTTATATATTTCATAAATATACAGATATAGATTGCACAGATATAGATTATAGATTTATTGGCAATTCTTTGTATACATAGCAACGGAACGTCGCTAGGGTTTCCGCAGCAAAGCAGCAGCACCGGCAGCATCGGCAGCAGCAGACATGGTTCTCAAGTACGCTCCTTCTCTTTTGCTATCGCTTCCCTAAAATCATTGATGTATCATGATTTAACAATCTCACCTTGAAAAGCGATCCATTTCATTTCTTGAAAAAAAAAATGTGGAAAACCCGTTAAACAGACAGAGATCTGCCTTTCATTTCGGCCTGAATAGAATGATTATTGATTTTCTTCCTTTTCCATGTTAGTCAAATTAAACGATGAATTTTTCCTTTTAGTTTATATTTTCCATGTTAACTCCCGTGTTAGCTAGATTTGTGTCGAAATTTTGTTGTTGAAGTTTTGCGTTTTTCCTCATCGGATTAACTCTGGCCTAGTTTTATTGCAGCTAATGGTTACGAATTAACGAAAGAAATAAAAAAAATACACTGCCTCCTATAATTTGCTTGCAAAAATAAAAAAATTAAGTTCTAAATTATGTTGTGAAGATAGAAAATTAGTTTAATTTTCGCATCAAACCATGGCCTGTATAATGTTCTTCATGTGATAATCAGAGTGAGTGATTAAGTTTGTGTGGGTGTGTATCAGATTCGATTAAAATTACCTTGGTGTGATTGTTTGTATCTCTTGCCTTTTTATTCCATTAATGCCAAAAGTTTGTAATTTGATTTTCCAAACACTTGTATTATGTTGGCGTGTCAGGACGGAGCTTTGCCGGTTTAGTGGTGCCAAGATATACCCAGGGAAAGGTATCAGATTTGTTCGATCTGATTCTCAGGTAAAATTTCCATCCAGGTCGATTTTGAAGCAGTGAATATTCTGTTTGTTGCACTGGTTGATAAACAGTTCTCTTCATGAATTTTGTTTAGGTTTTCCTCTTTTCCAATTCAAAATGGAAGAGGTAATTCCACAACCGTCTGAAGCCATCGAAACTTACATGACAGCCATGTATAGGAAGCAACATAACAAGGTAGAGTGTCAGCTGTATAAAACTCGATTTCATTCAGAATATTGCGTTCTTTTTCCTATATTTTTTATCAGCACATTTGAAGCAAGTATATCTAGATTGTGACTTGGGAGCAAAAGATCATGTGTGTGTAGTGATCAGATTTTATTGCTACATATCAGAATTGGTCTTAAAAAAAAACAAATTTGGGCATCTCATTTACCTCTTATCATCTCTCTGATGAAAGTTGGAGCAAGATCGCATAATTTGTATGAGCTATGTTGCCCAGACTCAGGGATGGGTGTCGGATATGGGTATGTGTCCGATGCTAGTATGCTCAATTTTTTCTAAGTTTTTCTATATATTTAAAGGATCATATCCCATACTTATATTTGAATATATGTTAAACATGGTATTGAACACGATTATTTTAAAAAAAATGACGGGTCTGTATAACATAGCGTACAAGTGGATTTAAAGTGAATATTTATTGTTTGCATGCCCTGTCACTTATTTACTTTCATTTTGTTTACACGCATCTAGGACATTGCCCAAGAGTCTGTAAAGTAGAGGAGACGTACCACTAAAAAACCGTACTCAAGATCCATTGTTGGTGCCACCTTAGAGGTTATACAGAAGAAGAGGAGCGAGAAACCTGAAGTGCGTGATGCTGCCAGGGAAGCTGCCCTTCGGTGTGTAGCTTTTCTTTTCGCATATAAGTTTCATCTTTTCCGTGTCATTGCTGATTTGGACAGGTATTAAGCTGTGCATTCATGGAAATATTTCCTGTTTATATATTTTGCAGAGAAATCAAGGAAAGGATCAAGAAAACTAAGGATGAAAAGAAGGCAAAGAAAGCAGAAGTAGCAGCAAAGCAACGGCAGACACAGGGTAAGGGTAACATTCCAAAGGGTTCCGCACCAAAAGGTCCCAAGCTTGGTGGTGGCGGTGGAAAGCGCTGAGTTGTTAGTTTATCATCTGTTCTTCCCTAGCCAGACAAATAGGTAATATTATTCGTTTTGAAGACCTTTTATGGACTTAATGGCCCTGTTTGCCATGTTTTTGCTTTTTTGCTTATCCTATCCCATGAACTCAGTGTTAAAGTTGAGCGATCAAGTAATTATATGGATTTTGATTTTGTTTTTTCGACCAACATACTCAGAAGCAGACCAAGTGGAGAATGTCATTGAACAGCCCTCGTTCAATACACTATCCTACCCCGTAGTTTGCTGTTCCCATGGTAATTTTGTGCTGTTTAAACAGTTTTCTTTTCACCTTCTATTTCCAAGATGGTTACTTAAGATAGGAGGCTGTTTTGGTAGGATCCATTGGTGTCTGCCTGATGCAATGCAGTGTAATATTTGCCATGAACGTGAATGGGTGAGTTATGGAAAATGATTCATATATGATGTATTGACCTGGAGATCAGTTGGAGCTCTGTCATTTTGGTTTTAATACTCGGACATGGCATTGCATCAAATGCATAATGTAATTAAGCAGGCAGCCATCTCGATTGAATTCACCTTCAAGTATTTTGTTTGGTTGTGCTGCTAGCGGCAAAGGGAAACTGGGGGGCTATTGAAAAGGTTTTGATGTTAATTTATGCAATATTTAAGAGAAGTGCAGAGTAAAATCTGCGTATAAGTTGTACTTTAAAACTTGATCGTACATGTGACCTCTTCTTCGGGCAAATATTAAGTTAATAAATTTTATACCAAGGAATTTCAACTTAGTACGGTGCTTTCATTCCATAAAATCCTTGGCAGTTATTGGTTCTCTGAGCAGTCTGCTTGTTGTGACAGGTACGACCCACCAAATTAGATCCAGATTTAATGTGTAATTTTTTTCGGATCAATTTGATTAAATAAAAATTATTTTTCAATTAATAAAAAAATTATTTAAATTTAATAGTAAAAATATATAAATATTGAATATAAAAATGATTAATTTAGATTTTTTTGAATAATATAAATCTTGGATAAGAGAGACAAATAACAAAAGCCATTGAGTACCTCTTGTTGTCAAGAGTACTAGATTTGTTAAATTTCTAATAGGTTGTTTTCATCTCTTATCTTTGCTTCTAGTTCTAACACGTTTTTTAGTGCTAGTTAACCTTGGGCAAGTTCAAGGGTGGTCCAGGCAATTAAATCATATACAAATATATATATATATATATATATATATATATATATATGCCCTCTTAAGGCTGATTAACAAATTGGTCATTCCAAATAAGCAATCATTTCATATGGAAAAGTGAAAAGGAGAAATATATTTCTCTCTGAATTTTCCAGGTTTCCAAACGAAGCACCAGTGACGAGAAAAACACAATAAGAAAAACCAGCCTTACTCATGCAAAAGTATATATTTCAAGCTCTTGATCCAATAGACTGCAGCCTTTTCAGCTTCTTAAACATTTGTGTACATAAATATTCACAACCCATTATGGAACAAATCATATTACACACACACACACACACACACATATATATATATATATTCATAACCCATTATGGAACAAATCATATTACACACACACACACACACACACATATATATATATATATATATTCATAACCCATTGATGTTATAACAAAGCCTCAACCAGAAGATTAGTACCTCTCCCCCATTTTACTAAAACGAATTAAGCTTAGCTGGCGCAAAGATAACTTGGAAACTTTCCGAGCGAAACTGAATTTATATTTAAATTGTAAGCCGACTAAGCTAAATTAACGAAGTCTAATCCAAGACAATGTCACTAATTATTGACAAAATTAAGTAGTCCATTCGGGATAAGAAGGCAGCTGCACAGTACCCCAGTAGGGAGATGCGTCTGCTGCTGCTGGGTTATACTCGTCCACGTTGAAAACATAGTTGCATTCAGCGATCGGATGATGGTGGTTTGCAACCACCTTTGGCCTGTTAGAGCTGCGAATTGAGGTGCTTTCAACGGTCTCTTCACCGGATATTTCCGTGTAACCTGTTGAGACTTGGTTCCTTGTCGCCTGTTCCCTTAGCATGGCTTTCAATTTCATGACCTGCACCAGGGAGATTGGTGAGAGTAAATGGGAATAAATTGAGTGCAAGTGTTCAATATTTATTTCTGTCTTGCCTTATTTAAGTAATCTGTATTCATATTGTATGTACACCTCATAAATGAGTCATGAAACGATCTTAAATAAGCTAAAAAGATCAAGGGCTTGAGAACCAAGACAGAGTTTAATGATTTGCATAGCAAGTGCTCCCTATCTGTTATGGGAGACTTTTTTGGCATTAAAGATTTCATTATTGGAGGCAAATTAGAGGGAACCTGAAATAAGAAGGAAAATATATTCTTTCATGAAAACTGTGCATGAAATATGCATGGAAAGAGAGAGGGGGGGTTTTGAACATCTCAGCTGCTGATAATTAATTAACCTCATCTTGAAGCTTCTGCTTCTCCCTGGAAATGATATCGAACTCCTGTTTAAGGGCATCATATAAGCGTTCAAGCTCCTTTGCTTTCCATCTAGCACGCCTGTTTTGGAACCAGACAGCTATTTGCCTCGGTTGGAGTCCAAGATCCCTGGAAAGCTTCATTTTCCTGTCAGGGTCCAACTTGATCTCTTCCTGGAAGCTCATTTCCAACGACTCCAACTGTTCACTTGTCAAACGCTTCTTCTTCTCTTGATTGTTGTACCTGTTCTTGTCCATGGCTGCTGGAAACAACACATGATCGGCTGCCTCTGCTAATCCTATATGCTTCATCTCCATGCCTTATAACACAAATCAGCATATTTATAGCTAAGTGAGGAATAATAGATAAACTTGCCAAATAATATGAATAAAGGAAGAAAGAAAGAAAGAAAGACTTGTTTGATGAGTAAACCTGGATATTGATCATAGTTGAAGTTGTAGAGGAAGTTAAGACAAGGTTGAGGTCGAGAAACAAAGGATCGAAAAGTGCCATTCCAATCCATTTTTGACATGTGTTTTTCCCTTTCAAATCAAACCAGAAATATTGATCAGTATATTCTTCTAAAGATCAGTTTCCTGATCTCTTGGGGACTATTATTAAATGGACCACCAAGAGAAAAGCAAAGAGAGAAAGACAGTGTTTGAGGTTAATGAAAACATGGCAAGAGAGAGAGATCCTTTTTCTTCTCAATATTTTCGTCTTTTTGAGGGGTGAAACAAAACAAAGTAAGATATCTGAATTTAAAGGATGAGAGAGAGAGAGAGAGAGAGAGAGAGACATAGTTGGGGACTCTTGTCGGTTTAATTCGAAGAAGTTAAACTGAAGAGAAAAAAGGATAAAAACAGGGGGGAAATTTGCGACATATTCATAGGTCTCCATCTGGTCCCAGAAACCTGACTCTATGAAGGTACTGACATTTATGCCTTTCCATCGCTTTCTCACGCCTCGCACCCTGACTCCTTCACTCCTCGCCTCGGCTCTCCTTCCACCACTACAAACTAAGTAGTAGTACTCCCTCCCACCTCTTTACTCCATTTTCTTTCCTTTTTGGCAAATTATTAAATTTAGATCTGGCTAAGGTGGTGGCTATTAGCAAATGTATAAAGAGAAATAGCGAAATGCTGGTGAAAACAGGTAGAAAAAAAAAATTAGGCGTAGATGAGGCCAAATTGCAACATAGGATAAGAAGTGAGGCGACATTAAGAGTACGGATGACAACACAACTGAGATTGCTTTTTATATAGACGCTGAAATTTTTATTTCTGCAAATAAAGAGTTAAATCCTAACCGTTCCATCCTGCACCATCCCCTCTCTATCCATTCTTTATTAATTATTATTAATTTAATATTACACATAAACATTATTTTAAATGATCTTAGTGTGTATATATATATATATAATATATAAAATATTTTAAAAAATAAAATAACAATTTCAAAAATTAAAACAGCAAAAGAAATTTATCAAAACTGACTAACCCCATCTTATCCGTACTTTTATTTAATAAAAATCTATATATGAAGATGAAATGAATTTTGTCATCCTACTTGGTGGCATAAAATAAGTACGTAAAAATCTGCCACTTCTTTATGCGTTCGAAAACGATAAATAAAGCACAAAGCAAATAAAAAACAGAAAAATTGAAGAGGGAGAGGGAGAGGGAGAGTGAGAGTGAGAGAGAATTGGGTTCATCCTATTGTTTCACGGTTTATACTACCAACAACCTTTATATCAAATCCATCTCTTTCTGCTTTTCTCTTTAAGTCTTCTTTTCCGCATCAAAATTTTAAATAATAATTTTTTTATATATTTTTAATCATATAATATTTATTATAATTATTAATATAATTAATTATATTAAATTATAATAATAAATATCGATTTAAAAAAATTAAAATGATAAAATAAAAACATTTACATGAACCTCCTGTTTAAATCTTATGGATGGGCTTTGGCTTGGATAATGCCTATGGTGGAATAGAATTGAATGAGTTGAGGTGGAGGGGAGCAGGGCGCAGGCCTAGCTATAGATAGTGAGCTGAGGCAGGGAGAGAAAAGAAAGGGAGGAGTATCTTTTGCCGAAAACAAAACAACGTGAAAAGGGGTTAAGTACTTAACGGTAAGAATAGATGGATGTGGTACTGATATATATATCAGTAATTCAGTATTTATCAGATATACATACATTGAGCCCAAAATTTTGAAAGAGATGTCTCAGTCTCAGAACTCAGAAGAAACCAATTCTTGTACGTGTTCCTTTTCTTTCTCTGTTAATTATGTCTTTTTTTTATCTGAATTAAGGGTGACAACAACACTTCATACTTGACTATAAAAAAATCAGTAGAACTCCAAAGAGATTTTCAGAAGGGGAAAAAAAAAGGTTTAACAGAGTCAGATCATGTGGGTTTTGTGCTTTAAATCCTTTTGTTTTCCCACATACTTAGCTACCTTTATGATCATGATACAAGTGATAAAATATATTTATATTTATAAAAAAATTAAAATACGAGTCTGCATAAATATACTCTTAAAGAAGAATAACCAGAAATTTTGTCTCAATTCTAAAACGGACAAGTAAAGATAAAAAGAAAAAAAAAAACACCTTTGCTTCTCTAATACCAACGTCACAACCTCAAATTAATATATATGTATAATTTTTTTATCTTTTGCTATTCACACTTTTAACATTCCCTGAAATTAATTATATCACAGTCTAAAATATTTTAAAGTCTTTATTTAAATTCTATCAAAGTTGAATTCAAATTAAAAAATTTCATTTATTGTCTTTAAAATATATATTAATAATTTATATATTTTATAATAAATTTTAAATAAAAATATTGTTATTAATAAATAACAATTAAGATCAATCGAGCCAAACTGAATTAAAAATGGTAAATCCAAGTTAGACCGAATAGATAGTTCTTGGTACAGTTTGGATTACATTTTTATAGGATATAAATCGAAAAGACTGAGATAAATTAATACTAAATACATCAACCAACAACTTCTATGAAGAGTAACTCTTAATTTTGGGGGGGGGGGGAAATCGATATATATAGAGACAGAAGTCATATGTAACATTAGCAAGTTATGAAGCAAGCAAGCCTCAAAACGTTTATGGCACAAACTTAAATTTGAAGGTATCTTGGAATATTAATTATGACGCTTACGTAAAAGACATTGCATAATATATATATATATATATATATATATGTATACACACACAATGAAGATATGCAACAAGTCAAAGACAAAATTGAAAATTTATGTCTAAAATTTTGACCGACCATAAATGCAGTCATCCCTTCTCCAATAACATAAAATAAAGAGATAAATAACATTTGTTTTTTGGTGTATTGAATTGAAAATACCAGATGTCTCATTCAAAACCCACAGTGCCCATTTATTTTATAAAAACAAAATGTTTTCAGATCAATGCAACAATTTTTAATTTCATTTTAGTACACGTCTTTTGATTCCTTTCTAAAGAACATTACACTTAGGTTATATACACATACATTAAATGTATTGTTGGTGTCGTTATTCAGTGAAACATATGTTATTTGAAATGAAAATTTACCCTTTCCCTCAAAGAAAATAGTTTTAAATAGAGTTAATAAATCATTTATATGTATTAAATTTTGTATTTTTATATTAATTATACAAACATAAATCAATATAAATTATTAAAAAAAATACATGTATCAAATAAACTTCAGGTTTAGTTTAAAATTCTTACGTAAATGGGAAATACATCAGAGCAATGATACAAGAGTAATGGGCCTCCGAGTTTCAACTTTAGAGGTGCAGCCAAATAAAGCATTGTCCTAACCTTTTATTTTCTTATTTTTTTCATCCACGAGACGATGAACAATTGAACATGACCGCCCAATGATTCCTCATTTCGTTATCAATTCTACATCAGTTAACCTTCAATGAAGAATAACGAAATATAATGCAAAACATAATATAATATGAAGAAATAAGACGAATTCGATGTTAGCATACAAAACATATCAAAATCTATAAAACATGAATTATTAACATATCAAAATTTAATATAAATATATAATATTTTAAATTTGATTATAACACTTGAAAATATACATACGTGATACAAATTACTAATCGGTAATTTGTGTAACTTTATTCTTGCAATTAGATTTGGAGTGATTACATAAATTTTCTTGGTTGGGGTAAAGTTATTGAGGACCGGTTGTTATGAAACGGAAAACCCTAAGTAGAGCTAGAAGAGGACCTAATTGAATTTTATAGCTATAAATTTTGGACGTCAAAATTGATGGATTCGATCTGAATTGTGATGGTAGTCATCAATGAGCTAAGTTTTGCATTTCAACTACTAGTTTTAATGTAAACCTACAGCCAAATTTCTTAAAGTATGATAACTAAGATTATTTAATAAAGTTTTGGAAGTTATCATCTACTCAAATTCCAAGTTGACAAAGCATGAAAGAAATTATTAGAATACCATGTAGTTTGTATATATTTCAATTACTTTATTTATATCACTTTTTCTTTAATTTTCAAATAATTTTGTTGATTTAATCTAATAACTAAATTTTATTAATTATACAATAAAGTAATATAATAAATCAATTTTATCATTATATAATAAATTTTTACTATAACTTTATATTTTTATTACATAAAAATTAAATTTTATGTCAATAATAATCATTTTTTCTTTTTACTATCGGCGACCCCTTTTTTTACATCCAAACTTATATCCTTCTAATAATTTGCAATCCTATTGCTCTAATACGAAGTTTTACACCCAAATATATATCCTTCTAATAATTTGTAATCCTATTGCTCTAATACGAAATCCCATCGTTATAATTAACTAATTTCAATGCTACTATTATTTTCGATCTTACTGAATCAATCTATTATTCTCGATTTTACTAGATCCAAGTGGATCCCAATGTACTCTTAAGCATTAAGGTAGTTATGTTAAGCCGCCGTCTAGGTTACACAAAGTTGTCAGACTGCCAGCGGTCCAGATTTATGCAACCTTGTAAAATAATGGTGGAGCCTGGGGAGTGTTAGATGCTACCCTTTGAACCTAGGTGAGAACCAATTTCATGGACGGTATGGCTTTAACAAAACGACAAGAAGTATTAGGGCGGTGGCGCCGATTGTGGTTGGACCAACGTCTAAACGTTAAGCGACACGCAAACCCACTAAGTAATAAATGCGAAGAAAGAAAAGGGAACCCCCATATGACCTGAAACCTGATCATCCTTCAAAGATTTATAAAGAGACTATTTTGAAACTTTGAATGAAAGGAAGGGCTAAGCTAACCTTGTTAATGGCGATGGCATATTGAATGTCAGAATGTTTTACAGCTATGCTGCTAATAGATCCAACAGCTCGCTTAAAATGTTTAAAATGATCTTTGGATGCATATACTTCCAAAGGACTAGTTTCAAACCTGTTGATTCAAGAATTCACTTTGAAAACATGATGATATTCAAATTAAAAACAATAACTGCAGACAATGACAACCTAATTTTGAACACAAATGTAGAATTAACGTCTTTACAAAGCAAGATGATATGTCTTCATTGGTGCTCAAAAGTAGTAATTTTGACTGGAAAAGAACTGAATAAAGGGAAAAGAGGGGCAGGGGGGGAACAAAAACAATCATTTCATATGTTCAAACTTCAGACACCTGGTTTGGACCCAGTATGAACAAAGAGAAACATGCTTTTACCAACCGACTGTGTTTGAAACAGCCAAAACTTCTTCCTGGTGGCCCAGCCTAGTGTCATGGTCCGAGAGTCAGTTTAGAGCTTGAGTCTCAGCCACTAGCATGAACCTCTGTCATTTGCTCACACAGCTGTAAATGACTCCATAGACCAAGTATTGGTAAAGTTCTCTATCTGCCTAAGGTCAGAGTTTAAACTAGGAATGCCAACGAACTTCATTCCTATCTTATAGTAACAACCAGAGAACCAACCAATGAATGACAACATAATCAAGGATCGAAACTGGACCACCTACCTACAAAGACAAGCCACATCAAGCCATGACAGGGACAGGTAGTAAAATTTTGTTTTCTTCTTCAATTTCCTAACACCATGTTGCAAATCAAATGAAAACAGAACCAACAAGTTTGAGGATGCAGATGGCTGAACTACAAGTCAAATTGTCAATTAAGGAAAAGTAATGATAAGTTAAGTGAACATATTTCATATACTTTCAGAAAATGAAAACGTCAACCCATGAATTCTAGGATAAATAAAAGCCAGCGTAGAAAGCAAGGACGAGGAATAGCAAGACAAATAAGGTGCCTGAAATGATGTCATCCAAGCTGGTGGTAAACCTAGGTTGCTCCGACTCTTTATTTTTCTTGAAGTACTTGTGCCCAACGCCCATCTCTGACTTTTTCGGACATGGGTATAAGATATGACCCTCTAAGAACCCTTCAAATACATAGAAAAATTTAGAAAAAATTGATCATACACGTGCCGGACACTCATACCCTAGTCCAAGTAATATAGATAAACCAACCCAACCTCAGTGAGTTAGTCTATTATGATATAACAAGAAGTATCAGCAATGGCTGCTATGGTTTAACCAACCACACCATCCTGATTAGTATTGGTTTTCGAAACTGAATGGGCAAGGCAGACCTACAGGGCATAGTTCATGCAAACAGTTTCACAATAACTATTGCAACCACAATTAATGAAAGCAGTAAATCTGGATCCAATCCACCAACAAAACAAATACAGTTGTGGTAGAGATGCCATGAATTTCATAATCAATACAAACATTCATTACGGTGGTAAGTGCCGAAAATAATTTAACAAATTTATTGCAACAGTTAAAAATTCATAGAGATCAGAAGAAAGCAAGCAAAGTTTCTCCTAGCACCATGACCTTTTCTAAAAGCATAAAGAAACAATAAAGGGTATAAAGCTGTGCCAGTAAGATTTCAGAAAGAAATTAGAATTGTACCTCATTTGCATCATAACTAAGATACAAAAAATTTAACAGAAAGCACCTGGTTAAAACAAGATGATAAACAAGCATAACGTCTTAATTTATCTGGAAAAGTGCAAAGTGTACAAAATTGGATAAGAAACATAGTTGTGAAACTTACATAAGCATAGACGACACACACCTACTCTAAAAACCAATTAAGATGGTATCCACAAGAACAAATGCCTTTAGAAGTACAAGCTGTAATTGAAACCTGACATGGAATTGCCAAGATCATTTATGGTAACAAACAAGTCTGATGTGTTTCTGCCTATTTCAAAATCCCTCTTCTTTTGCGCTCCCTTAAGTCAGTGGGTATAATAAATACAGAATCTACACAAAGCCCTCCTTTAGAATGTGTGCAATCTATCTGTTTCATGGAAAATCGGATTTCAGTTATGGGTTCTGAGTTGCTGAAAATAAATTCCCCTACCTTGTATTCTATCCAGCATCCACGCTTATGGTTCCCATTTTCATAATCTTGTTCGGTATCATCTAAATAGCACTCACGTGATGCTAGCTGACCATCAGCAGTAGACAACTCGAATCTTACGGGCTTTATGTCCCAACCATGGGCGTGCTCAAAACTAGTCAACCGTCTTCCCAACCTTTTGGAAAATCTTCCAAGGTGAAGCCTGAATGAGGGAGTATAGACACCAGCCGGGAGAGGGCACTTTACTACTCCATCGACTTCAAACCACCATATTTGCTGCAAATAGGCCACAATATGGAATCTGCAAGAAAAGCAACATAGAGGGCACTTATTCAAATTTGTTAACATAGAAAGCTAGAGAGGAGAAAAAAGGTGGAGCTGTGGAAAAACATTTTAACCACTGGCCGATATAATTAGAAAATAATTTATTCAATGGCGCAAAAATCCGAACGCTGACTGCAGCAACTGAACATTTTCCCAGTTTAAATAGAATCTTTAAAGAACAAGAAAAAAGTCCAAGAACAAATTTTCAATTAAGTAGTATAATGTTTTCATAGGTAGAAACAGATTCGCTAATGATCCTTTCAAATATTTTGTTTAACTAATTAAGCACTTCAAAGAATGATTAACCTCAGTATACACAATATAAAATAATGGAAAGAATTCACTACAAACCTATTCTCTTGGCACACCGTAATGTGATCAATAGGAATAAATACGTGGGCAATGTTAAAGCATCTTATCTACAAATACATGCCTTTAGTACATTGGAAAATTTATCTCCCTAAACATATTGGACAACAAAAAAAAGTAAGTCATGATAAGCCCCATTTGATATGTCATCTAAAAGTACAAAAGCATCTATGCCACTGCCCGAAGAGCAGAACAGGGGAAAAAAAAAAAAAAGCATTAAAAGCAATCATTCAACTAAATGCATGCATATAGAAATGGTCATGAGATAAATATGACCATTAAAAATCAGATAACTCTTCACCTGAAAAAGGAAAATCAATGAAAATTCATTGATAGGACCAGATTTACTGCCGCCTTAATCCTTCTGATCGATACAAAAATCATTTCCAGTTAAAGAAAAGGAAAAGGTTGAATCATGCAAAGTAACCAATGAGAAATGATGACATAAGAGTACTAAAACCTGGAAGCCCACCTGAGCAACAAATTTGTGTTTCTATCGAGCCCTTACTCATAAAGTTTCCCAGGAAAATCCACTCAAAAGTACTTCAGTAATTTCATGAAGAACTTGAGATCATATCATGCCTAAATAAAGGACTGGAAAGTTTATGGGAAAGTGAAGGGCTACCCTTTTATCATATGACCATGGCATTGAAATAAATAAACAAAAAAATATGCTCCATCTAGGGCATCAATGGATTAATCATCAGTTGGATGGAAACCTGAAATCAGCCAGCTTATCCCAATGCTAGGAATAGTTAGTATAGCTAAAAGTCCACTTAAAAAAAAAAATCCAATAGAGTTTGCTTGTAGACTTTTTCGTTTTTATAATTATTCAGAAGATAAGAAGAGTAATGATATGAAAATCAAAAGCTGACACTATTTAAGTCAAAACATTCTTAATCATACCTTGCCATAGAAGCAAAAGCTGTATTAGGAAGCTTCTAGAAGAAGCTATAACATTCAAAACATTGTTCTAGCCTTACAGATGAGAGCCTTCAACTAGTTAGTCAAATGGTTAACCGTGGTAAGAAAGGGTTCAATCAAGGGCCACTAAGTCCCAAGATTCTCATATTTAAATGTTTTTTGCATCTGGTATCCCTTAACAATTTCAAACATGCTTAAAGTATGAGAAACAAACATAAAAAGGCTTCAGTATGGTTACGCAACAAAAACTTAATGAGTCTACCCTGTGTTCTAGGACTATCATTCCATTCCCTGGGATTCTGCCCCTCTCAAGTCCCTAAAATGGGCCAGAGAGGCCGGCCAACATCTAAGATACAAATCCATTTATTGTTAGGAAACCAACGGTAGAGAGTTTTCAATTAAAAAATGACAGAAGTCCTTTCAAAATTTAGAAACAAAAGCATAGCACATCTTGTCCATGGTTGCAATTCCAGTGTCATGGTGATGTGCAAAGCTTAAGTTTCCCTTTTATTTCTCTCATGCAAACAAAGAAATTGGTGGATGCCCACAGATGCAAAGATAGTTTTTTTTTTTTGAGGAGTTTTGTTTATCTTCTTACAAGTTAGAATACAATAAAACAAATGGCAAGCTAATTTTACAAAGCTCCTCCTTGGCATTGGTTTTCTCTTTGTTGTCTCTTTGTCTGGTGTTTTCTTGTCTGGGTTTCTATTGGTAGTCTTTAGATTTTGATCTTTAGTTCTATGAGCAAAGCACTCTTATTTGATCTTTAGTTCTATGAGCAAAGCACTCTTTATCTCAAAAGCTCACAAAAAACTGTTTTTTAATCGAAAAATCTCTAACGTTGGTTTCCTAACAATATAAGTGTTTTATCTTAGATGTGGACCAGCCAGTCCGCTTTAGGGACCCGAGAGGAGCCGAATCCCATTTCCTGAGAGCAGAATCTTAAAGGAATTAAGAAGAGTAAAAACACAGCATCCTGTAGGGTAAAAAGAAGTTTAAAATATATAATAAATACTTATGAGAAAGAACAAAGAAACCAATGTGTTTAAAGACTTGCACAATATATAATCATCTAAAGGCAAGGCCAAACTTACACAGAAGAGATGAACTTTCAAAGAGTGCTAAGCAAAGAAGACAACCTTTGTTCACAACTTCTCAAAAAACTAAAAGGGTACAGAGTAGCGTACGGAAAGAAAGTAGAAAAATGGTTATTGTTGTGTTTCACTTTATGGATAACAGATCAATCCTCATTAACTCTGACCCTGCACTGATAGTAAACACCAGTTCCAGCATGGAAGACAATTATGAACAGCCTATTAAAAATTGGAAGCTTAACTTAGCAGACTACCAGCATCCATATGGTTCAAGAGTTTCACCATTAAACTAGCAATCCTAATCCAAAATAGACAAATCTGAGAACGATAAAGTCATGACACAAACCGATCACAACGGAAAATATCTATACGTCAAACATGTCAATTTACTAAAAAAATTTGACAAAAGTCAACTAACACTATGCAGAACGATCTCCATTCATATAAGTTCGCCAATTCCTTATGCCAAGGTACAAGTCTATGTAACCAAATTATCTTTCCTTGACACCTATATCTCTTGAGATTAAGAATGTTGCAGCCAATACAAACGTGATATGTAAATAAGATTAACTAAAAGGTCCCATCATAATCTCGAGATTAAAAAAGAACGAGTAACAAAGATGCAAATTTTCCGAGGTTCTAGCCCTTTCCACAGAATACAATTTGAACAAAGACAACATCTACAAACAACAAAAGATTAGAAAGCAGCAGTTAACTAGCACCCGAATGCATTTCCTTGCACCAAAGAATAAATAAGATGTGCAGTTAATAATAAAATTTACCAAAAGTTCCATTCCAAGAAATATGTAGCTTAATCCATTTATATGCTCCACGTAGAAGCAAAGTCGACAAACAATTAATTCTAATTTATGCTTCTTCAAACAATCAATACAAAAATCCTACTCAGATTGTTATAAACCTCACTAGAAACATTTCAAGATACAAGTATCCCATTTCAATAAGGATGTAGCTTAATGCATCTATTTGCTCCATGCGGAAGCAAAATCAACAAGCAATTAATTCTACTTTATGCTTCTTCAAGCAGTCGATACAAAAATCCTCCTTGGTGGTTAAAAACCTTAGTAGAAACATTTGAAGATACAAGTATCTCAATCCCATATCAAGTCAATGTAAAAATTAATAAATTCTTATAGTAACTTTAGCAGCGAAATACGATGATGTTAATATCTCACCTAGATTCTTCGGTAGAAACCCAATTCCAATATCTCCGATCATCAATTCCAGTTATTGCCATCCCTTTTGCAGATATCGCCATGCATGCCCTGCCTGTCACCCTGTCCAGCCATACTTCCTGCATCACCCCATTTTCAATCATCACCAATATTCGCTTATTCATTTCTGACTACTATTAAACTCATAATACTAATAATAATAATAATAATAGTAATAATAAAACAACTAAAGCAAAACAAAAGAGAAGAACTCCTTCTCCAAGCTCCCAAGAAAACCTCTCACAAAAATAATTTTTCTTTTTCAAAAAATAACATCAACCCACCTCCTAAATTATCAATATCCTCCTATTCCAAATTTCCAATCATGCCAAAATAAAATATTTTATATATATATATATATATATTAAAACTTACTCAAAAAGCCAAAATATATTTTTAAGGCAAAATATAAATAAATAAACTAAAAGTTATAGAAAAATGAAAACAATCACAAACCCTTATTTTTTTTTCTTTTTTTACTCCTTCCCAGCCAAATATATAAATCCCAGAACCCAAACAACCAGAAACAAATATTTAAAACAAGAATCAAATCAACCAAGAAAAGAAAAAGGCAGGAAAAAGACAAACAAACTTCTATGACCACCCACGTTATATCCATCATCAAAAGGTTTTGGGCGAGAGAAAAGGGCAAAAATGTCTTTTTTGGGACAAATTCTGGTATCGAGTCCTTTTCTCTTCCCTTTCTTTTAATCTTTTCTTTTCCTCCTATTTCTATTTGTAAAGTTCACTTCGAATTTTTAAGTGTTCCCTTTTCTTTTTCTTTTAAGTTAAGTTGGTCGTGTGAAGAGAACAGGGGAGGGGGAGTGCCGGAGTGGTTGGTGAGGGAGAAGATTTCTGGATATTCTCTACCATTTTCCTTTTCTTTCTTTTTTTTTTTTTTTTCCAGGGAAAGCGTGTGTTTGGGCAGAGGTGGGAAAGAAGTGACGCAAAATGTCTGCGACTGTGTCTTGGAGTGGACCATAAATGTCAATTTTGGAATTTTATTTATTTTCTAACCTTTATAGTTTTTAAAATCACGCATTATATTTATTTACTTATATTTTCAGTAAATTTTTAAAAATAAAAAATATTTTTTTAGAATCCATCATTTTTCTTAAATATTTTTTAAAAAAAGCTATTGTAACCATTCCAACCTAACAACCTAAATAACCTCTTTAAATCAGTAGCTTACGAATTTTTTTGTATTTTAAAATTATGATTTTAATTAAAATTTATTTTTTATGTATTAATAATAAAATTTTATAATTATACGAATAAATTAAAAATTATCATATATTTTTATTTTTATTTTATTATTATGTTAAGAGTATGCATCAATATTTTACTAATTTTATTTAAAAAATTTAATAATTTTTCTCCCAATAAATATAATAATTTCTCTTTGAACCAAAATAAATTGTAATTTACAGCCATTTACATATTGTTTAAGTATTTGAGATTATTATTCTTTTTTATTTTTCTTCATCTTCTTTTACAAATTTAGTCTAAAATATATTTATATGTAAGCCACGAACAATTTAGTTGGTTCATTTTATCTTATTATTATTATTATTATTATTATTATTATTAT
>JBBYHO010000022.1:1168003-1179380 GCA_038382025.1 Adansonia gregorii | reverse complement strand
TTTTTTTGTCCAAAATCCTCAAAGTTCTCTCCGAGCTGATCAGCTCAGCTAAGCTCACGGGTTTTGTTACAATTAACTTTTCTATGGCAATCTTGGGGCCCTGGAGACTCTATCTGGTATAAGCTGGAGCCTTTGACTCGACTGACTTCTTTTAATGGATGAGAAGGGTTAGGAGGAAAATTCATGAGTACCCAGAGCTGGGATATGAAGAACACAAGGCTAGTCAACTCATCAGGACAGAATTAGACTCACTTGGGATCGGCTACAAATGGCCTTCCTAAAACTGGGGTGGTTGCCACTATTATTTCTGGTGCTAAACTGGTTCTCTCAGAGCTGACGTGGGTGGCCTCCCCATTTGGGTCCTTTCTGTTTCCCATGTTTTCTTTTAGCTTGTAACTTTATATCTATGACTGTTTGCAGCAAATTGATGCATTGCTCGAAATAAATGCTAACTATCTTAAAGAAATGCGGTTGCAATGTTGGACATGTTGTGATCTTTAACTCGTAAAACGTTGCAACTGACACCAGACGTTTTCTTTTGGATTATCCTAATGATTTTGCTTTCTACTCTTTATTTGACATCTTGACCTGGTACTGATATTTAAATTCTTACTGTTAAAAAGGAATTAGTAGAGTGGGAGCATAAGACCATGGTTGATGGTAAGATGCATGCTTGTGTTCATTATTCTCTTGTAGCAATGCTACTTGGAACAGTCGAGCTACTTTAGGCCAAAAGAGATGAATTAAAGGTTGATTATTTACTGTTGGTATCATGATATCATTAATAATGGAAAACTGCAAAAAAAAATCTGCTATGTTAATTGGACTCGAAAGTAAGTGTTAGATATGAGTACGTATCTGATATAGATATATTTAATTTTTTTTTAAAGTTTTTTCTTGAAGAATTATATGATCGTATTCATGTCGAATATATGTAAGACACATGTACAAAATAGTCAGAGTAACATAGATTTTCTGTTTTTGGCCTGTGGGGCTGATGTATTTTGACCTGTTTTGAAGGGATCGGTAAAGCTAGTTGCTGGTGCTTACCACATGTTACAAGATGGTGCTTTGGATGGATATAGATGTTTTTTTTTTTTATCTTGAACTAGGTATCTTCATCTGTTTTATGGACTGAGACTAATTTTCTTTGAGGATCTATAGCTACCTCTCTCTAAAAGTGCACTTACACAACTTAAACTTTGATTTTCCTCTATGAACATGAGTATACTTTGTTGCCACCTGCATTTGGGTATATAGATGCCATCTTTGCCTTGCATGTGTTGCCGACATATCCTAGTGGCAACCTTTCTTCAAGGCCTGGACCAATTCTTGCAGCACTTTTGAGGAAAAGGTGGACATGCGGCACTTTTTTAAGTTTTTTCTTGCAGCACTCAAGGAGCCGAGCTCTTTTTTGAGGAAAAGGTGGACATGCGGCACTCCCCCATCTTAATAGTGATTCGATTCTTGCAGCATATTATGCTATTGTTGCTCTCCAGCGGATTGTCTCCCGGGAGACTGATCCCCTTGATGCTAGTGTAATGCTTTTATTCTACTTGAAATCTTTAACATTAATAGCGCTCTCGTATGACCATCAATTTCAGTTAGTAGTAATAGACACTCTTAATGAAGTGGCTATCTGTGTTCCTTAAATCATGTAAATAAAACTGATCGAAGTCCAATAGCTTGCATACAGGCTTGCAAAAATTAATTGTAAGCAAAACAAAATAATAAAATTTGGATGGGTTCCCTTCCTAGAGAGGTTGAAAGCAGCATTGAATATCTCACAACAATCCTTTTCATCACTGTGAATTTTGAAACTTAAGGTATAATGCTTGACGGACAATGCAGAGAAACAGTTTGGATAAGTATCCAGCATCTATAGAAATATAGAATTTCAACCAACTTGCACTGAATCTTACAGGTAGTGACAGTGAGGTTTCGTGGAGGGAGGTAACGCAGGAAATGCGAACCCGGAGTTGGTGAGATTTGGCGGAACCTTCAGAAGCTTGACTAATGAGGGTCTCTCATACATCCAGAAAAGTATTAGACAAATAAGCATGCTTGCATGCTCTCTTATTCCTCAATCTTCAGAATTCCATGAGTTCCTGAGTTAATAAAGCATAAGGAATTAGAACTTGTACTATATAATAGACAAGTTCCATCTACAGGCCATAGAAATGCGGGCGGCCTTGCATCAATGTACTGCCACATTACTGTATATGGAGGACGTCCATTTGCCTTATCCGGTTTTAATTAACGATGAAGCATTGTATGAACATCACAGAAAGTCTGTGAGACCTTAGTCGGAGAAGCTAATGTGCAGCCCCATCCAGCAATTACTGGCGCTGAAGAATTAAGTTTCTTCTCACTAAATACTAAGGTTGCAATGTTTGGGCTTGGGATAAGGAATGAGACCCTAAAATCAGAGTAGGTATTCCACTCGCCATATTTTTTTCTTGATGAATCGGCTTTACGTATTGGAGCAGCTTTTCATGCTACCGTTGCTATTTCATACTTGGATGGCCATCAATAGGAAGATTTGAGATAAATGCAGATCTGGAAAGACAGAAGAAGCATGTTTCATTTATACAGCAAATTGTTCTGTGTCATGTTCTAAATTATACGTCTGCAATCTTTGCAACTTGAGGAATGTCCTTATATAAGTTCAAGCTCAACAAAGCTCGTTTATGAGAAATTTCTTAAAATGTTTTTGCAAAAAGAAAAAAAAAAGTTACGGATTCAATTTGCAGCTACATAGCAGAATGCAAGGGAATTTGTGAAATTTACTTAAATAATGATTGTCATGCTAAAAACTATCACTCATAATTCAAAGTAGCTTTAAGCCTGTTAAAGCTCAAAGTAGATAGTTTTTGCCAAACTTTACAAGCCTTTGAGTTGGGGCCTGTGTTTCGATCAGCAGGTATCAAAGTCAAATACTGTAGTGAAAATCTGTAATTAGCTAAAAAGGATTAAAGCAAAGGGTGGTAAGCACATATAATTAGTAAAGAGAACAAATTGAAGCCTACTTTTTCGGAATCCCGGGTAAATATACACAAAACTCCAAGATAATGATCAGGAGCCACAAAACAAGCTTTTGTCATTATAAAATTTCTGGAGAATCAAGGGGGCAACGCACCGTTCTTTGGCCTTGCAAGTAAGTAAACCATGAGCTCAATGGAGTTTTTCTTGTGCTTTGTAGTTTCAACAATTTTATGCCGAGCTCTGGCTTTGGGATCGGAACTCGAATTGCTTAGTCAAGAGTTGTTGGAATCTGCAAAACACCCTGAGTTTTTTGAGTGGATGAGAGGGATTAGGAGGAGAATCCACGAACACCCAGAGCTGGGATTTGAAGAGCTCAGGACCAGTGAACTCATCAGGAATGAGTTAGACTCTCTTGGGATCAGATATAAATGGCCTGTTGCTAAGACTGGCGTGGTAGGTTACATTGGGTCTGGTGCAAAACCAGTGTTCGCTCTCAGAGCAGACATGGATGCCCTTCCTTTGCAGGTCAGCTCTCTTTCTCTCTCTCTCTCTCTCTCTCTCTCTCTGAGGGTTAATGTCGTATTTGTGGCCGTTATTTAAATCTTCTTCCTGATAGCTTGCTGCCATTGATAATAAAATATATTTTTTGAGGCTATTATATAATTTCTGGAGCATATTTATCATCTGTACTGGTCTGCTATAGATTAGAAATGTCTTATACCTTGTAATTGACCCTACGATTCTGAAGGAATTAGTAGAGTGGGAGCACAGGAGCAAAGTTGATGGGAAGATGCATGCATGTGGTCATGATTCCCATGTTGCAATGCTACTTGGAGCAGCCAAGTTACTTCAAAGCAGAAGAGATTTATTGAAGGTATGTTTTCAGGCTTGCAATTGCCTGCAAAATCTCAGCACCTTTTTTGTTTCCTCTCTCTCTCTCTCTCTCTCGTATGTTATTTGGATTCGAATTTAGAGTCAAATCAAAATATATGTCCGACATTATATAATCAATTTTTTATATTTTTTTATATATTTAAAATATCATATTTAATACTCATTTTATCTCAGAATATATTGGATACAAATATTAAACATAAATATTAAAAAGTAAAAAATAAAAAGTCAAATAATAGCTAGGCTAATTTTGATTTCCTTCAACATTTGCTTAAAGGGAACGGTGAAGCTAGTTTTTCAACCTGGTGAAGAGGGTTATTCTGGTGCTTACCATATGCTGCAAGATGGTGTCCTAGATGATATAAATGCAATCCTCAGCATACATGTTTTGCCACAAGTACCTACTGGTGCTATTGCCTCACGGCCAGGCCCAATCCTTGCCGGCGTCGGACTGTTTTCAGCTAAGATTCAGGGAAAAGGAGCACATGCATCAAGCCCCCATCTGGGTAAAGACCCAATTGTTGCAGCTTGCTCGGCTGTCATTGCTCTCCAACAGATTGTATCTAGAGAAACGGATCCACTTGAGGCCATGGTAATTTTCTATTTTCCATTTTTGAAGATATTCTTGAGATGGTAATCTTGTAGGACTTGCTCACCGAACTATCAGTTCGCGAGTTAACATCAGTAGGGCAGCAATTGGGAGTTGTGTATCACTTTCAACACGAAATATGGAACAAAGGCTGTTGATAGATCATTCTCATAGGATCTTGGATTGGAAATAGAATCGTCTAGGCCCGAAATCCAGCCGTCTGTAAAGAGATTTTCCTAAAATATGAGGATTGCCATAGCATTAGAAAATTGAAATTGTTTCAAAATATATATAGGACTCACATTTAGACCAATCCGCCGACTGCATAAGCTCGTGCTGCCGTGTTAGTGATGAGGATAGTAAAGTTTTTAGCAAATATCAAGTCCTAAAAAATCTAAACTTCATTTTGAATGATGTAGTTGTTAACAGTAGGTTCAATTGAGGGAGGTCGAGCTGGCAATGTAATCCCTGAATCTGTGACATTTTCTGGCACATATAGGAGCCTGTCCATTGAAGGTCTTTCCTACCTGCAAAAAAGGATTAAAGAGGTAAGGCATGAATCATGATCTCTTCTCATTTTTTGACCATAAATTGTCTAGCATTAAGCTATTTTTAGTAGGAAACAGTTTTTAAACATAGCTAGGCTCTACTCACAGATCATAGAAATGCAAGCAGCTGTGCATCAATGCAGTGCAACAGTGGACTTCATGGAAGAAAAACATATGCCTCATCCAGTAATGGTCAATGATGAAGCATTGTATGAACATGCAAAGAAAGTAGGAAAGAGTCTTGTCGGAGAAAACAACGTCCATCTTCTTCCCATCACCATGGGTGCAGAAGACTTCAGTTTCTTTGCACGGAAGACTGCGGCTGCAGTTTATGTGATTGGGACAAAGAATGAAACCCTGAAATCTGATCGGCCATTGCACTCACCTTACTTTTTCATTGACGAAGAGGCTCTTCCTATCGGAGCGGCTTTCAATGCTGCTGTTGCAATTTCATACTTGGATACCCATGTTGTTGCTACTAATTGAGAGCTTTGACATCAATGTAGACATTACGAGACATAATAAGCCAATCATTTGCATTATAATGCAGATTCAAGGAAAATGGCAAGATGCCTATTATCAATGGATGCAGTGTATGGTATACATTTTTTTTTTCTCTTTGAGGAAATCCTGGCAAATTAAGTAATTCTTAACAAAAGCAACTTCAGGTTCATAATGAACTGATACATATGCAGATTGAATTATAAACTCTTGAAAACTAAATCAAACTTGAAGAAATTCCGTAGTTATTGTTAGTAATAGATTAAAAGGGTTGACTTGATATGAGGTAGAAATCATCGGTGCTCTTTAGATTCAATTTTACAATGATCATAATCAAGATTGATGAGTCACGTGAAAGAATGTTTACATGGTAACACACGTCTATCACAAATCATGGGTATCATGCTTTATGTGTATCTATGCCCATGATTTTTTCTTTTAACATAAAAAAAGAATCGACTCTATGATACCAGAGACCTGATTGACTTGTAGCTATACTTTGCAGAGAGCACATCTTGTAGTGCTTGCTGTCAGCATCACTCAAGAAAAAATTGATTGAATGAAAACCCTTGAAACTAAATGAAACATTCAAAATCAACCCCTTGGTTCAAATGCAATTTCTGTAGTTTGCAGCCACTTTCCAATCCTAAGAAGGTTTGAGAAGGTGAAAGTGCCAATGCTAAATGCCTTACAGCCGGGAAATTCGAAGGGAGTATTGGTTAATTCTTCAAACTTAATCCTGCATTATATCTTTTGGAACCAAAATGCCTTTAGGCTGGGTTAAATTGCATGAAAATTCGTACTTGAATAGACAGGGGCCAGCCAAGAACATCGTTTCTTTATAGCACTAAGATATCAAAGTTAAATTTAGACTACTTAGACTGTTGTAGGTCTACATCCAAGCAGAAAAAAAATCCAATAGCCAACAGCCACGTTGGAGAATAACAAATTCATGATGAACTAAATTCGACTGCAACCATATATTTTTCTGACACCCCGCTCCTTCATTTTATTCCTCACAAGAGAAGCATCAACATTGCTCTGCAGCTGCATAAATGTTGGACAGCAGCACATAATTTGCAGCATTTAGAGGCTCTAGGTCAAACAGCCTAGCAGTAACCAATTCCCCTAACTCAACTTCACCATCCAACTTACAGTCCCCGTAAAGTGCACTCCAAGCACCAGCATGAGGCTCCAGAGGCATAGATTTTCTAAGCTCATAGGCCGCTTTTAGCCGTCCCGTTCCACTTAAGAAATCAACTACGAAAGCATAATGATTGGCGTAGGATCAATACTACTTTTTCATGATTTCAAAAGATTGCCAACTTTCCTCAACAAGCCCAGCAACGCTCCAAGCATTCAGAATAATAGTGAAGGCAATAGAATTAGTCCTTCAGTTATCATCCTATTGAAAAGTTCTATAGCTTGAGCCTCTTGGCGACGAATAGCCAATCCTTGTATCATAGAGCAATACGAAACTACATCACGTTTAGGCATCTCCTAAAACAACTTAGCTGCTCTCTCCATTTTCCCACACTTCCCATTCATATCTATAAGAGCTGCCAAAACATGTGCTTGCCTAATATCAATTTCACTCCAGCTTAAATAACAATCAACCCAATTAGCCAATTCGAAACCACCCACCAGAGAACAAGCCGACATCAAGCTAACCAAAATAAATTCATCCGGTTTAACGTTCATTTCCCCCATTCTAATAAAAATCTTGACAGCCTCATTAGTTGACCGTTTTTTTCATATCCCGAAATCAGCGCTGACCACAAAACTATTTCTCTCTGGAGCCTCCTCAAACAAAAAAACTGGCTGACGCCATATCAAAGCCGTCCAAGACACAACCTTTCGCTCTGACATTTCATTATCAAACACCTTCCTGGGGCATTCAAAAGTCCCTTAGTTTTAGCATAAAAGTCCACCAAATTTGTCTCAATAAAAACATCCTTAATGCCACCGCTGTTTAAAGCTAACGCATGAAGCATTTTCCCCTCCCATGCCTTAAACTCACTCGAATAAGCTTTGATCACCAAAGGGTAAGTGTACTTATCAGGAAGCCCACCTTCATTCTTCATACGGATAAAAAACGAGAAGGTTTGAAAGAAGGATGATTTTTTAGAGTACCAGCTGAGAAGGGAGTTCCAAAGGAAAGTGCTGCGCAAGAAAACGTCATTGAAAATGGACGTGGAGCAAGACAGGGAAGTTGAGAGGATGATGAAAAGGTTGATAAGACATTGCTCTCATTGCAGGACCCTTTTAATAAGCTAGGCGTGGATTTGGTGGAGCTGGTTTTGGGTTTTGCAGGACCTGAGAAGGGTTGGGAGAGAAAGGAGAGTGTTGGGCAAGTGAGAGGAGGGAAATTATCATAGGGCGGTAGAGGGTTTGCCCCGCATCCGCACGGCTTTCCTTTCCTTTTCCTCCAACCGTTTGAACGAGGCGGAGAGGGTACGACCTTGCACCCCTCTGCCTCTTAAATTTGTCTTTTACTTTCCCCAACTGAGGTAACCACTAATAAGGGGTTCTACACGGGAACTGGCAAGGAAATATTTTTAGTATTTAAGAAAAATTAAAACAATAAAAGAAAAAAACATTCTTAAAAAATTGAAAATAAATTCAATAAAAAATTTAATCAAAGGTCACAAAATTGATTTTTTTTTTCTCATACCATTTTTTAAATTTAATTTAAAAGCCATTTATTTTTTTATTTTTAAAAAACCATCACAAACTAATTATATATACACATTTATCTGTATATTTCACTTTCTTATATGTATATAACGTTATTTTTAATTAAATTGTTTCATTTTTTAAGAATTAGAATTGTATTATCACGATTTTATTTCCAGCTTTTGCTTAAATTTCGAAAATATAAAATACTACAGACAAATATTTCATATGCATAAATTATACGCATATGCATTTTCTTTTCTTACGATTTTTTTTTCAATTTAATTCTTTTGTTATCAAGTGTTGTGTTTATGTATGAAATTATAACAAAATTATTGTGTCTCTACGAGTAATTTATATTATATGTTACTAAATTTAACATTAATGTTGTCATAGGTTTAAAGTTTTAATTTTATCAAATTACGTTATTGAACTAAATTTCAATTATTAATAATTTAGTTAATTTACGTTGACTCCATTAAATAATTCTAATCGAAAAGGTGACTTAATATTTATGCATGACTAATTTTTATGTCTCAAGTTGATCTTTGATAGACATATGTTACATATATATTGAATCTTTTTTTATTAAAATTACTTAAAAAATTTAAAATAAATAATTTTATTTATTAATAATATAAATTTAATAATATATTTTAATAAAAATATTTATGATTTTATAAAAATTAATATTAAAGTCAATGATTTATAACATAAATTATCTAGTTTACTTCGGTTTTTGTTATGCGACCTTGGAATACATACTTGTTTATTGAAAAGGTTTGGGCAAATAGATACCACCCAATCTTTAAAAAAACTTGGGCTCAGGCCCAAAGTAGATGAAAATACGTATACGAAACTTTTTTCGTCGACATATATTACATGTATAACATGTAATTGGATCGTCCCAATTATCAATCGATCCACGCACATAGCTGATTTGATAAATACCCAAATCAAGCAAAAGCCGAGGCGAAGCAAATAATCAAATTTTTTTTTTTTTTTTTACAAATTTCACAAATTTTACAAACAAAATTTCAAATTAAAGTCTTTCAATTCTCGTCAGAGCTCTCTCAGCCTCATACTAGATATATGCAGTTATGCAAACTCATTATATATATATATATATATATGAACAGTTTTTATAAAAAAGAAAAAAAAGTTAGAAATTATTTTAAAAAAATATGTAGTTTTTTAAGAAAGTGAACATAATTTGAGGGAAATGAGTTCGTTTAAAAATATATATATAAATTAAAAGATATAAGTACTATTATTATATTAATATTTAATTTATAATTAATTATTATTATATTTTTATATTTCACTTTAATTAAGTTGAGTATTATTGAAACTTGACTTAAAATATCAAATTCAATCAAGCATTTAATTGCTAGTATAGATACCCAAAATCTATTACAAAAATTTAACCATTGTGTTACACGGTAAACTCTTAATTTTAATAATTAAAGATAAATTCTGAACAACCTTAGATATATCTAATACTATTACACCCAATCTTCCAAAGTCTCTAAATAACCCACAAGAAAACACATTATGGTACATATAATCACATATTTATAGGCATATTTTTAGAAGGCTAGCAATCACCTCACGTTCCCAAATTTCTTATTCCACAGTTGAGGAAGGACAGGGTATCCTGCCTTTCTAAGTTGGGCCCGAGAGAGAGAGAGAGAGAGCGAGGTCGGTCCTTCATTCATTTTTTTTTTTTTTTTTTGAAAAGGAAGGCTTTGATATTTGGAAGGCAGTTTGATAAAAGCTTTGCATCGTAAGATCAACCTCCCAAAAATCTTTGAAAACCTAATTAAGATTCAATTCAACTTTAACAACATAATAATTAGGTTTCAAATATTTATTCCATCCATTACCTAATTGTAATGAGTAAACACTTTAGTATTGAGGCAAAACAATAGGTGCCTTGATTGTCTTGTGAGTTTATTTGAGCAGCCTAGAAGTCTATTCTAATTTTTTTATATGCATATTATACTAAGTAATAATAAATTATAATTATCTGTACTAATTAATATACTCAACATAATTAAGTTTAATGAAATTAAGTTCAAAGATCTAATTTTTTGCTTGAATCAAGGTCAATTTTGAAAAAATAAAATTGGAATGAGCTCAAGCCACTAACTTCAAGTTAGTATTTGAGATTTAGCTTGAGCTCGGTATCTAAACTGGGTTGAAATCTTCTCTACTCCATTTTCATTAATTGCTTTTTAATATACTATTCATTATTATCATTTGCATGCATAAGATTCTTATTTAAATTATAAAAATCATATTTATAAATAGCGATTAAAATTATAAGACAATAATGAATTGAAAAATAATTAGAGAAAGCTTAACCCATCTAAATTCAATTTGAGTCTTATTTCATGTTAAATCACATTTTATTTAATTATACAAAACAAAAGAATATAGGTTCACATTCTAACCAAGTAATCTAACCTTGAAAAATAAATAATGCTATAAATATCATTAAACAAAAAATTTTTACAGTCTTCATATCGTTATATTTTTAAGCTTTATTTATTATTAGTATCAAAAAAAGTTTAAGTTAGAAAAAGCTTTAGATTGAAAAAAGTTTATTTAAAAAAGTTTGGTGAAAAAAATATGATCTTAAAATTTTTAAATGTTTAATATTACGTAAAAAATACTTTAAAAAATTAAAATATTAAAACAAATATATTTAAAATAATAAAAATTTTAAAAATATAAGAAAAATAAAATTATTTTATTCAAAAATTAATTTTTAAATAATAAAAATTTTATTTTTTAATTTTTTATTTTAAATAATCAAATAATAATTTGAAATACAAAAATTAAAATTTTTTATCTCTCAAATAGAGATACTAAACAAGGCTTTAGTATTAACACGAACACTAAACCTTGAGTTTCGAGAGGGTTATTTTCACAACCTCATAATAAAGTCCACGGACCTTAATTAATAACCTATCGATTAGTAGGTTTCGAGACAAGCCTATTTTTTGAACCAAATTTGGACTTAAGAGTTGTCTCATAGTAAAGCAATTTTGGGGTTGGATGAGGATTTGAGTTTGGTTAAAAGCTGCAAGGAAGGGAGGGGACAAAATGTTCAAAAATTAAGTTTCCTTCAAACGCATGATAAAAGCCTGGAAAGGCGGGCCAAGCCGATGGAATCCTT